>CAUJNA010001892.1:5000-50000 GCA_963377175.1 Effrenium voratum | reverse complement strand
CGGAGAAGGCATTGGAGAGCCATGTTGAAGCCACTGTTCGCTTGTCCCAAGACCTGGCCCTTCCAAGCTGGTTCCCCTTTGCCCCGCTTGGTCTTGCGGAATGAGCAAACACCTGGGAAAAGGCATCCCCACAGGATTCCCTTCAGAAGTCGCCCCAAAGATATGGGGCTTGATCCATATTCCCAGCAAGGCCGCCAAATCATGGGCTTAATTTGTTCCATGTGGTTGAACCATCATATTTTAGTGTTCTCCCACAATGGGCATCCTAAAGGACCTTTTTTTGATCAACCCCATATGAAGATTGTTGGGACCCGGCTTCACCTCAAACCCCCCCCATCGAATCCGAAGAGTGTGTCGATCTTGGAGCTCCAAAGGCGGCTCCATTGAAAGCCACCGGCAAAATGCGACTCTTCTTTTGAGCCACCGGCAAAATGCGACTCTTTTGGGTGACCTGGGTTGAAGACGCCGGGTTGCTCTTTTGCCGGACCTAGGCTGTGGATCCCAGCAGCTGCTCCTATGTGGAGTCCATGGAATCGGGGCACTCCTCCCACGGCGCCCACGCGCGCATCGCGGGCAGGCTTCACATGCTGCCCCCCATCCGCGCCGCGCATGGATTTTTCATTCCTTTTGTTTTTTTTGGGGGGGTTTTTGGAGTTTTGGGTTCTTGAAACCATTTTGGCGGTGTACCACCCATTTTAGGACCTAGATGAATTTCCTCACGGGGCCGTCTGTCAGGCGCCATGTTCTTGGGGAGGGCATATACTGTGGATGGACGAAATCTTCTTAGGCACCACCTCAGAAACCCGGGTTTCTGATTTGATTCCCCAACGCAAATACCAACAAAGAATGGCTGCCCATGGTTTCAAAGTGGTGCTAAATGGATTTCGTCCATCCACAGTATTTTCGCTGGCTTGGGTGGCTTAAGGTGGGCTTGGGCCGGGTTTGGGGGTGGGCTTAGGGTTGAAATTGGGTTAGGATGGAGACGCTTAGGTGGCAGCTGCATGGCAAAAGACCCCGGGTTGAGGTTCTTCTCGGAAACCTGGAAACACAGTCTTGTAACAAAGCAATAAGAACAATGGTCAACAGCACATCTGGAAGACTCCCAAAGATCGAGTTTAGCCGGGAAGCTTTTGTTTTGTAATCATTTCAGATGCCAGAATTGGCACGTAGCTGCGGGTTTTACCCAAACTTGTGGATGTTGGATTTGGTGTGCGAACTCGCGATTGAATTCGCCCGCGGCGGGGGATAGCACAATTTCTCAGCTTCTTGGCCCTTGTGGCTTCTGGCTCAATAATCCCTCCGTCCGTGCGGAGAGCTTGAGAAACCGCGCAAAAATCCTGCGCCAAGGGGGGATCGTTTTTGGGTATCCTCGCGAGCCGTTTTTTTTTGGACCGCGTCGACCCAAGCCTCTGTTTTTATGGACGCAGGTCGTTTTTTGGGTATCCTCGCGAGCCGTTTTTTTTTGGACCGCGTCGACCCAAGCCTCTGTGTTTATGGACGCAGGTCGTTTTTTGGGTATCCTCGCGAGCCGTTTTTTTTTGGACCGCGTCGACCCAAGCCGCTGTTTTTATGGACGCAGGTCGTTTGTTTGGTATCCTCGCGAGCCGTTTTTTTTTTTTTTGACCGCGTCAACCTAAGCCGCTGTTTTTATGGACGCAGGTCGTTTTTTGGGTATCTTCGCGAGCCGTTTTTTGTTTTCTTTTGACCGCGTCAACCCAAGCCGCTGTTTTTATGGACGCAGGCTTTTTTTTGGGTATCCTCGCGAGGCGTTTTTTGTTTTCTTTTGACCGCGCCAACCCAAGCCGCTGTTTTTATGGACGCAGTTCGTTTTTTGGGGTATCCTCGCGAGCCGTTTTTTGTTTTTTCTGACCGCGTCATCCCAAGCCGCTCTTTTTATCCCAAGCTGCTGTTTTTATGGACGCAGGTCGTTTTTTGCGAGCCGTTTTTTGTTTTTTTTTGACCGCGTCAACCCAAGCCGCTGTTTTTATGGACGCAGGTCGTTTTTTTGGTATCCTCGCGAGCCGTTTTTTTTTTTTTGACCGCGCCAACCCAAGCCGCTGTTTTTATGGACGCAGGTCGTTTTTTGGGTATCCTCGCGAGTTTTTTTTTTTTGGTTTTGACCGCGTCAACCCAAGCCGCTGTTTTTATGGACGCAGTTCGTTTTTTTGGGTATCCTCTGGAGCCGATATTTTTTCCTCCTTCTTATTTTTTTCCTTTGTTTTTCTTTCTTTTTTTTCCGGCGCCAACCCACCCGCTGTTTTCCCATGGATGAGTTCGCAGCGCTTGGGTTTTCGAGGCATGGACAGCCAGTGCAAGTTCGGCGTGGTGGCGCGGGGCCAGGCCAGCCTCTACCTGAGGTGCTCAGACCGGGACCAGCAGATCTGGGACATCGCCGCCGGCGCGATGATCGTGGAGGAAGCCGGCGGCAAGGCGACGGAGGGTCGTGATGGATATTTGTGGACCCCATATGAATCAACCCCTGTTGATTCATATGGTTATGGGGGCTGGGGGAGGGAGGGGAGGCGGGGGGAGCCCAAATAAGCCCTAAATAGGGCCTTAATAAGGGCTAAGTAAGGGTTTTTGTTGGGCTCCCTCCCCCTCCCCTCCCTCCCCGCCCCCCAGCCCCCATGATATGGGTGTGTTTCTGGGTTTAGTGGGGAATCACTGTTGGAGGGGAACACCCCAGTAATAAACAGGGGTTGATCAATATGGCGTCAACATTACCCATGAATTGTTTCATAGGGCCTTTCCCCGTCCAAAATGGTTGGGCACAACTCCCCTGTGCAGATGTTGTCCGACAAAGGGCCCCTAACTCTTTATAAAAATCGGACCCCCCATCTTGTTTTTGAGGCAGAGGTGACAAGGAAGTCCGAGCTTGGCCGAAGTTCGGAGAAGGCCCTCAGCAACTTGGCAGGTCACCGACTTACAGGGCCGGCCCCTGTGCTTCTCCCGGGGCCGCACGGTGGGCTCTGCGGCCGTCTTCGCGTCCAACGGACGCATACACCAAGCGGTGGTCGAGGCCGCGACCGAGGCCGCGACCGAGTGATGGAGAAAAAACCCTCCGCCGGATTCCAGGGTGTGCAACCCGGTGTCGCCTCCGAATTCAACTTGCAACAATTTTCACGAGGAGCCCCAAGGAGGGTCCTAACCGGGAGGTCATTGGAACTGGGGTTCCTGGCTTTGCAGGACACCAGTCCAGGGGCTTGAGACCTGGCAGGCTTGAGCTGACGTCGGCCTCGCAGCATTTCTTTCTCGCAAGATCGTGCGTCCAGGGCCAAAACCATCTTGCAGCAGGGCAGTGCGCGGGGGAAAAACATTAACATAGGCGTCCTTTTTGGTTGTGTTGGTAGAAAAATAGATGGCGATTCCTGGTTTACCTGGTGGTTTCGCTTTAATCATCTACAGGGCCATCTATTTCCCCTAAATGGACGCCTATGTTAACGGCGTGTCACCTCAGGATCTTTTGCATCGTCTCCATGAACTGCTCATCAGGCTTGCTGTGTTCTTATTTTGTTGCTTGGTGTCACGAGGGAATAATTCATTTTGGGATTGTCTGAAGACTAGCCGAGGTCTGTCAGCAATTGTTTGCATACTTTGTTTTTACAGAACATGAGCTCGGAGAACAACGACCTTCTACATATCTTGCAGGTAGCATCATAGCTGGGGGAACGGCCCGAGCTACTCAGGCAAACTCATTTCTGGCAAGCTGGACGTTCAGGTCTGAACAAGGTCCGGGAAGTAAGCAGGATATCATATTTGACTGCGCTCGTTTGACATTTCTCGGGTTTGGGGACCACAGCCGGATTTTCGATCAGCACTGCCGATGGGACCTCTGGCTTCGGGGTTTCCAACTCCAGCACCCTTTCAGCTTCCTTCAGCATCTTTCAGCACGGCTTTTTGGAGTTGCCGGATGTCTTTGGTCATAAGCCCAACATGAAGGCCTCCGCCCTGCCCTGACAAAAAATCGAATTCGCCAGCCTCAGTTTCGAGTGCTCCAGTTCGTGTCAGCACCGGTACGCACTTTCTTTCTTTGTGAGGGAAAATGATATCCAAAGTGTGGTTCTTGCCATCTCTTGTTTCAGGTAGTGGAATTACATTTGGTTTGCAAGAATTGTTGGGTGGCAGTCATATGTTTCGCGGTGTCAACCAGGAGCAAGCCTTAGACAGGCTATGCTAAGCCTGGGTTGGCAGGCGCATGTCTGACGCCCGCATGAAAGGATTGGT
Source organism: Effrenium voratum (assembly GCA_963377175.1). Classification (NCBI taxonomy): domain Eukaryota; class Dinophyceae; order Suessiales; family Symbiodiniaceae; genus Effrenium; species Effrenium voratum. The sequence continues at coordinate 45,776 of CAUJNA010001892.1, read as the reverse complement.
CTTGCGCTGTGTGGAAAGCTCCCGCAGAATGTTGACCCCGGATCAAGACACCCCTCCATGACTAGTGGTGTTCCCTCGCCACTAAAAGGTGGTCTTTACCCACCCGCATGTCCTGCCCCTGCACACCCGCTCACGCTCACGCGCATCACATCAGGCACGCACGCCGGCAAGTGATAAGCACAGCCGCTCACGCGCATCACGTCAGCGCTGCACGCATGCTGGCAAAATGATCAGCACAGCCGCTCACGCGCATCACGTCAGAGCATTCACGCTGGCACACGATAAGCCCACCGGCTAACTGCTATGTGTGCTGAGATTCGACCGGCCTGAGTTAGTCACCGAGACTGCAGCGCTTGCAGCCTGGCGAGTCTCGAGTTCCTCGGGTTCCGGGTGAGCGGAGCTCACCTCGATTCAGCGGCACATGGCCTTCCTATATTTTACCTCAGATGCCCATGCGTACTTGTCAAACTGCCTGAGAATGGACGCACGGGCTCCGAGGGCATGCAAACAAAAGCACGGGTGGGGCTATGTGCCCGGCGCGCACTAAAAGGGGACACCCCTAGGGGTTTTATTTTTATTTTTATCCTTAGTTCCATTACACCCTGCTTGGCACTCTTAGAAAGGCCACGCAAAGCTTTAAATGGGGCCTAAGAAAGATGCTGTCAACAACATGGACCCTTTGTGGCATCTACTGCCTTTTCAGAGGACACCAAAAAGGGCCCCTACTTTTGGCAAACCTTCACGGCGCAAAGACCAGATTTCACTGTGCGAAGCTTTCAGAAGTTTTGCAGTGGCCTCGCCATATGAGATCGGCAAGTGACCATTCTCCGCCACAGACGAAGTGGTCGAGAAAAGCGTGCGAGCGTCAAGGACTGGGGGCTGCAAATCACCCGGGTCTAATTTCCTCGAGGAATCGAGAGGGAATGCTTTTTCGATTTGATCCAGACCCTTTTCAAGCCAAGATCCGGTAAGCTTCCCTTCGGATCAAATCATGATGACGAGAGTGTCGTTGGAATGGAATCACACGAGGGGAATTCTGAAAGCAACCTGAGGGTTGTTTGAGTTTTTGAGGTGTGGGGTGGGGAGTGGGGGGGTGGGGGGAGTCTCTTGTGCTTGCTACACTGGGTTTCGTAGTGGGTTCATTTTCAATCAATCAAGAGTTCTGTCAAGCACAGCCCCTTCTCTTCTCACCCCAAACCAGTCTTGCAGCTCAACGCATCCTCTGACGCAACTCTTTTTTGGTCGGTCTGCTGAAATTCCCAGGTTTCTCTCCCCATCAGAAAGCCCAGTCGTTGAAATCCCGAGGTTTCTTTCCCATATATACTGCATATATATATATATATACATATATAAACAAACAACAACAACACCGCCTGTGTTGTTCCCTCGGGCAAGTTCCTCGCCTCGCTTGCCGGAGGCCGCAAGGCATGCCTTTGGCGGGCGCGGGACCTCGGACCTCAAGCGGACGGACCAATGGCGTCGGGGGAGTTTCAGGCATCTGCGCCGGAGCTTGGGATGCATGCCCAAGAACATGATGCGGACAGACGGCGTGAGGAAATTGATCCAGGTGCCGAAACCCCCATTTTTTGGGAGGGCTACACTGAATTTGATTCGGGGGCTTTGATGTCCCATTCAAGGGGGATCCGGGCCACTTTTTTGAGAGAGGCCCATTTTGGACTCTACATTCATCAGGGGGAAAAATTAAGACATATCTTTCCTACAGCGGAGTCTCTTGCGCCTGCGCCTCTTACCCCCAGTGCCCCTCACAGCACCGCGAGCAACTCATGCTTCCTTCTGGCACTGGGAGGTAGAACAGAACACTATACAAAAAAGAACACGATGAACCACGAAATGGCTATGAATTGTATTGGGGAGCCCCTGAAACGTGGTTGGTGGGCACAACTCCCCAGCTACATGATGTCCACCATTTCGGGTTCCCAAATTAAAATTCATACGGGTGTGGGTCAAAATTAAGCCACCAGGAATTCGACCGCAGGTTTTAGTCTTTGGTTCCATCTACCAGGGCAAGCCATTTTGAGGTTACCCTATATTTTTGACCCACAGCCGAAGGTAAAACAAACAAGAACACGACTTCGTGGCCGCCGATGCGCATCGGCTTGCCTGGTCCTTCCAGGCCTGATCTCCATGCCTCGCTGGCTGTCGCATCGCTGCGCCAGGCCGGGAGGGGGGGAGGAAGTTAATTGCCAAATGCGCCGAGGGGACCCCGTTTTTTTGGTGGTTTCCGTAGATTCTCTTGAAACCACCCTACAAGGGGAACCTTCGGGAAAAGGAAGCGGCAAAGGTGAGGAAGACACCTCGCTGGCCAGGAACACCGGAAGATACCTCAATGCGAACGAGTCCGTGTCGGGCTCCTGCGAGCTTTGCGGCCGGGCCGCCTGCTCGCGCGCGCGCGAGAGATGGGCAAGGGCGAGATGTGTCCAGTGTTGAGATGATGGATTTGCCGGCCAGTTTCTGGTTTGCCTCGGTTGAAAGCTATTGTGTTTGTTTGGCGTTGCCTCTTCCCGCCAGACTAAGCTTTGTGCAGCTAAGCTTTGCAGTATGTGCCCCTACCAGCCTAGACTGGTGGTCTGCTGCCGGCCCAATCTCACATGGGTGAATGGGAGAGCGCCTTGCTGATTCAATGGGTGTTGTTGTGGCCTAGTACCACTGAGCGTTCAGTGGGAAGCATCAATAGGGCCGCCTTGTCGCGTTGTCTTGCCCTTATGCCGGCCAAACTTGGACAGTCTGCGTCCTTGATTTGCGCGGGTGGAGAGTGCATCGTTGCCCCCGCGCACCACATTCTGGCAGAGGGGCGCTGGTATGTTGACCTCCTGGACTCATCCCAACGACGCTTGTGGGTGGCTGATGACACTGGCGGGAGGTGCTGTCACGTTGATCCATCCGTCCGTCGGTCCGTCCGTCCGTCCGCCTTCTTCGGCATCACCACACAGCGATCTTCGCATGTCAAAACTGGATGTTGCAACCACATCGCTCGAATTCTCCGATGCGAAACTCGCCAAACAGAGACGGGTTCACGCCGTGCCATCTATGGGCCAGCGCTCGTATCAACGCCCCTATCAAATCTGGCTGCAAGATGGGCGTTTCAAAGCACACCTTTCCGGAGACCTACCACTTTCCGAGGCCTCAGTCCTGGAAGCGAAGGGCAATTTTGGGAGACTAGCATCACATGAAGACATGATCGCAGGTTTGGACTGGGACCTCACGGTGCATCACCTGGTGCCCAAGTTGCACTGGAGGCTGGGAGCCCCGAGCTACTGACATGGCGCGCGCGCGCGCCTTTGGTGCGCGCGGTTTTGGAGCTTTGTTTAGAGGAACCGTGCGCTTGGAGTTCGCTTTTCCTTTACGTGAGCCACGCATGCTAAGAGCTCTGCTATGCACTGCTATCCTCGTTTTTCTCGCGGATCGCCGAGAGTCTCGGATCCCTTTTCCTCTTCACCACCTTACGAGGATCCTCAAAAAACCTAGCGGTTGATCAGGTTGGGTTCCTTACACAGTGACCAAATGTGGTTCAAAGGGGCTAGTTAACTTGAGCAAAGCCGCGCCGCGTTGTATATTTTGGGCATTTGCTGAAGGTGCCACCTGTGCATACAAGCTGAATGTGATCGTCATGAGTCCTCAGATTTTCTGTTTTGGAAGGACCCAACATTGTAGCATTGTAGTCTCATGGCATATTTTTGAAGGGGCTTTCGTGGTGCCATGTTTAGTTTGGACATATATGGCAGCTCTTGATCGACCTGTCAGCTGTTTGCCACTCCAAACGCATGAAGTTGAAAAAGGGTCTCGACCATGACGTATCAGCAGGCACCATCATGTCGGTCTGCTGCCTCTTTGCCAAGCCTTTCGCCTTTTCCGGGCTCCGCAAACCGGTCACAGCAAGCATAGCGATTGCGACAGCGGCCTCATAAACTCATGGGCTCATTTCGGGGGGGGGGGGGGTACAAGGCGGGCAAAGCTTCATTCTTTTGTTTCCTGCGTGTCGGGTGAGCTATATGGAACCGCTTGCCGAGTGGGGAGGTCGCCAGGTTACAAGGAGCTTTCAGTTTACGTCTTGAAGTGGAGAACTCTCAAGCATGTTTTTTCCCACATGTGTACCCTATGGGATTGAGAACGTCAACCAGACCAGAGAGTTTGTTTGACTTCAGATCACCGACAGATGACGGGGATGTCATTTCTGGATTCTTAGGACAACCACCGAAGTTTGGCCAAACATCATCCAGCCATTTGCTGCCCCTTGAGCGTTGCGTCGGCCTAAGGCGAATGCGAAAACGCCGGCAAGTCACCGGGAAGGACGAGCCGGGCGCCCCTGGGCGAGAAACTCTCGTGTGTGGAGAAACTCAACTCCTCCCCCCCCCAAAATCACGCCGATCCATCCGTTTTTGGGTCTCTCAGCTTTTGCAAGGGCTGTCGGTGTTTGCTCTGTTACCCAGTGGTGCCCCTTTTTCCTTTTTTTGGGTGGTTCCCCTTTAAACTCGCACTTGCCTTTCTGGATTGCACCCACTGGGCAGGGGTGTTGACCTCAAGGAGTCATTTTTAGAGGTTGCAGGTGGCCCTGAGAGAGACGTAGCTTGGCAGACTGCTTCGAGGAAGAACAACCGTTTGAACTGCTAGCCATTGGTTTCGGGGGTATCCATTTTTGAGTTTGCTTGGAAGGCCTTGAGTCAAAGTGGATGCAACAAAGGAGTGTCTTTCCAGCCGTCTTTGGATTCTGGGTCGGCTTCCAATTCTGCGATGACAACACTGCCAGCACTTCGTGCCAGACCCAACTTGTTTTGATTACTACTGACTGTAGAGGACCAGGCAACCAATGGCAATTATGATTTAGAGCAAGTTGTTTTTTGAACCCGACGGCAACACACCCATATGTTACCTTCCCACGAACCCATGTGCAGGATTAAACAAAATCTGTTTCAAGAACTAGTTCCTAGTCCCCTTTAAAGGAAAAGCAGAAAGGGTTCAATTCTTTGAAGGGGAATCAAACGCAGGGTTGTTTTCACGTGTTTTCCCCGTGAAAGTCGATCCCTTTTGGTGGAAAGTCCCAAATTGGGAGCGGCGTGATCACGCCACATGTTTGTCGGACCTTTACATGGTTGTTGTTGGGAAACATTTCGCATTTTTGCTTCTTGTGGTTTAGTGGTTGAAATCCAAATCCACTTAACTGCTAAAACTTTTGCTTTTTTGCTCCCCTTCCAACGTCAACCAAGTTTAGATCAACCCCATGCAAAGCCAACATGGCCTGGCGACTCGCCGAGGCCGCCCACGGCGATACTCTGCCGGACCGGAGCGAGTGATGCCTTTAGGGCACAGATCAGCACCCAACGCCCTGGTGGTGTCCTTTTTGGTGGTTTTGCTAACTGGGGTCATTATTTTGACCGTTTCTAGGGCTTATCAAAGTCAGAAATGGGGGTTGTTTCCTTTACCCTACCACTTCGGGGGTGACTTTGATGGTAAAATAATGGGGCTAGTGCTAGAAGAATAGAGGGCGATTCCTGGTTTACCTGGTGAACTTCATCTACCAGGGAAATCCATCTATTCACCCTAAAAGGACACCCATGCCAACGCCCTCTCGGGGAAATTGCATGTTCGTGCCCCGTGGCGAATTGATTCAGTTTTTTTTTCTCGCGCCTTTCTGAGATGAGGCCCAGTTTCCACCTAGCAGCCAGCAGGTTTGTTGCTTGCCTTGTGAAGCCCAGATTGGCATTTTTGTTGCGTAAGCGCCACCACGCTTTGCTTTGCAGCTACAAAATGGTTCCGAGGGCAAGCAGGGAAGGCTAAGGGTCGCCTCTGCATATTCATGGCTCATATCAGCGTTTGAGCGTCAGACTGTAGCAATGTATAGGCTGAAGCAGCATTCAGCAAAATGTTTCTCAATATGGCTGTGTGTCAAAACCAATAGGATCCCATTTTGGGGTAGGTGCACCATCCATTTTAGAACCTATTTTAGTGGGGATTGGGATGTTCACTGGGGGGTAACCGGGCTTTTGACCCATGGCCATCTGGCTATGAATCAGTGCTTTCGTTGGCATTGGGTTAGCCAGCTAGGGAACCGGTCAGGGCCTTCTAAGATCCAAAGCAGGCCATGTTAAGAACACTGGTCATGCCATGCGAGCCCCTTGTTTGAACATCATAGATAAGATCCTGCACCAACTAAAGGATGTTTGAACATCGAAGCCCTGGAATTATGATTCCCCTGTAAATGCCAACAAAAACGTTATGGTTTCAACCATGGTAACTCGCACAGTATGACAGCTGGAGGACCTGCCATAGCATGGTGCATCGCACCTTCAGCCACAGCGAGTTGGGACGATGCTACAACTCCATCGAGGCGCTTCGACCGCACGGCGGGGGGGGGGGGGGCTCCTTTGCTTTGGAGGTGGGAAACCCCTTTTTGGGCGAATGGAGAAGGGAATTCAAGAGGAATTCGAATTCTAGGGCTTCCCCATTCTTTCCAGGAATCCTTCTTTCTAGAAGACCTCCAGAATCGCAGGGGAAATGGCTGGTTTTGGAAAAGAACGATGGTTGAACAGAATGGACAGGGAATCAACCCCTAGAGGAACTTGATGATTCAACATTTGAAGAAAGGCAACCACTTTGAATGAGCCCCGGAGCCCTTTCCAGAAGACCAATGGCCGGCAAATACGCCAATGATTCATGGGAGTTATGCTATGCAGTACGGCGCATTTGCGAACGTTTGAGAGGCGATTTACGTGGACATGGACCCAGCAAGACCAAGGCTTAAATGTTGGGAAGAGGAATTTATGTTCGGAGATGTCCAGTAAACAAGGTGGTTCTAGAGAAACGGGCCGCAGTACACTTCAGGTAACCCGCTGAGGTTTGGCCCGGTTCTTGTAGCCCAATCTCGAGACAGATGCTGCTAAGCACGATGCGTTTTTGGTTGGGGTAGCCTTGCACCTCACCAGAAGTGACGATTTTAGGCGTTTCTTTCAGTTTGCTTCTAATCAGTTTCTTTCAGTTTGCTTCTTTAGGTGTTTCTTTCTCTTTAGGTGTTTCTTTCAGTTTCACCAGTGCCCCCCTATTTTTCAAAGGGACACTTAGCTCACAGATGTGCCAGTGCTACTTAGCAATGCAGCAATCATGCCCAAGGATTCTCTCCTTTTGGTGTGCGGTGCAACGCACAATCGCCGGCCTGCGGCTTTTCCATGCGGGGCCGGTAAAGATGGCGAGTGACTCTTGCAACTGCCTTCAATTGCCTTCCTTTTCCTTTTTGGAGACCTACTTATGTGGGATTCTCTCACATGAAGGGGGGCTTTCCTTGTGGTTTCCCTGCAAAACCAACAAAATAACCAAAGGGGGCTGCCTGCCAGCAAAAGACAGAACGTGAGAGGTCAAACGACTTGCTTGCTTGGAGTAGGAATGCTCGAGCTCTTAGGAATGTAGACACTTGTAAGAGCCAAGTGTTTTTACTATTGCACCCTCGGATTACGCCCGAAAAATAACCCTAGCCAGTTTCCAGCTATGTCTTGCGTTTTGTTGTGCTTATTCTTTTTGTGTAGTTTCTCCAGGGTGTGATCCCAGAGGAACGTCCGAAAGAGCTTTCGGAGCTGACCATCTCCCACAGTTGGACATTGGGACTTCGCGGTTCGTCTTCTTGGGGCTTTCTGGGGGTTTCCTCCTGTTGGTGTCCCTTCAAAACAACGAGGACTCAATGCCATCAGACGATTCTCGAGACTCGACTGGTCAGGAAGAAGGAAACAAGATACATATAATAGTTCATTTCCATATCAAAAGCAGAAGCACCCTGATCTATACAGCTATTTGGCAGTGGGACCCATTTTAGTCTATTTTAGTGGGGATTGGGATGTTCACTGGGGGGTACGATTTGGCTTTTGACCCGTGGCCATATCAAAAGCAGACGCACCCCTGATCTTTATAGTCAAATGCCATATCAAAAGCAGACGCACCCCTGATCTTTATAGTCAAATGTTATATGAAAAGCAGAAGCACCCCTGATCTTTATAGTCAATTTCCATATCAAAAGCAGACGCACCCCTGATCTTTATCGTCAATTTCCATATCAAAAGCAGACGCACCCCTGATCTTTATAGTCAAATGCCATATCAAAAGCAGACACACCCCTGATCTTTATAGTCAAATGCCATATGAAAAGCAGACGCACCCCTGATCTTTATAGTCAATTTCCATATCAAAAGCAGACGCACCCCTGATCTTTATAGTCAAATGCCATATGAAAAGCAGAAGCACCCCTGATCTTTATAGTCAATTTCCATATCAAAAGCAGACGCACCCCTGATCTTTATAGTCAATTTCCATATCAAAAGCAGACGCACCCCTGATCTTTGTAGTCAATTTCCATATCAAAAGCAGACGCCCCCCTGATCTTTATAGTCAAATGCCATATCAAAAGCAGACGCACCCCTGATCTTTATAGTCAAATGTTATATGAAAAGCAGAAGCACCCCTGATCTTTATAGTCAATTTCCATATCAAAAGCAGACGCACCCCTGATCTTTATCGTCAATTTCCATATCAAAAGCAGAAGCACCCCTGATCTTTGTAGTCAATTTCCATATCAAAAGCAGACGCACTCCTGATCTTTATAGTCAATTTCCATATCAAAAGCAGAAGCACCCCTTTAGCTATTCGGTTGGATCTTTGGACTTCAGCTTTTTGGACTTCAGCTTTTCGGGAGGTGCTTCTTTTTCCTCGTCGGGTTTTGTTCGCTTAACGTCGGAGGCTTTGGAGGAGGCGTCGGAGATGCAGGGCTACTTGCAGCCGGGGCCCAAGAGGTGTCCATTTCGGGTCGTTTCGGTACACATAATTCCACTGGTTTCAGGTTGGTGCTGTCAAACAGCATGGTCCTCAGGGTCAGAAATCAGAATACTGGTGTCAGGTTAATCCTTGTCAACCAGTGGCATCGTTCTTTTCCGAAGATCGCCAAAGGATCATTCCCCACCGTTTCTGTGTTTCTCCCTCGACCCCCCTGGGAACCTGAGACGGGACGGCCCGACGTTTTTTTTGGTTTCTTCTCCCGGGACGGGCAAGGGGAATGCCCGCAAGTGGGACTTGAGACTTGAGAGTTGTTTGTAGTGGGATTTGTTGGGCCTCACCCTTATCGTTTTTTTTTTTGGTCGCTGTTTTGTTTCTTGTTTTTTGACTGTGGGTGGTTTGTTGCCAAGGCTCGGGCTGGTTCCGACGTCAACGGGGCTTTTTCAGACTTGATGTTTCTCCTTCCCAACGCGGAGCCCTGTTGGCCATTGGCCGGAAGGGCTTCTACTACGTAGGTTGATGGGGGATAATAGTCAGCCCGACCAAGCGCGGGTGGTCTTTCGTATGGACATACTTCACGCAGCCATGGGAAGCCAACTCTTCCAGTTCCCCGTGGTTTCTGGGCCACGGTGAGCAGCAGAAGGCCCAGTCGGAGCGGGCTCTGAAGGGGGCCCGGGCGTAGTGAGCTGAGCTGAGATTTGACGTTGGCTTCAAAGATCTCGCCTGAAAGATCGGGGGGTACCTTGAATTAAAACCAGCCCCAGTCATGCTCAGAGACTTATGTGGCTGTGGGTCAAAACCAATGGGATCCCATTTTGGGGTTTTTCGGTGCACCGCCCATTTTAGAACCTATTTTAGTGGTTGAATTGAATCGGATGTTCACTGGGAGTACGATTTGACTTTTTCCCATGACCATGTGTGTATTCGGTTCACTAGACCCCATGTCAGCCACATGGAACCCAACAAGGGCCTCGGATCCCCGACAAATCCACACCGCTTCAGGTCAAGGCGGCCCTGGGGCAAAGCACGCTCAGGCGCGTGTTCTTTTTCCCCCACGGTGTTTTGCCCGTCGCTTTCGAAAGCTTCATTGTCTCAAGGGCACAACATCGAAGAAATTTGAGCCAAAACCGAGTTCGGCACTTGAGGAAAGGAGGAACTCAGACGCTTGCCCCGACTAAGCTATTGAAGTGCTCGACTTGAGCAGACACCTGGCTGCATTCCTTTGTCGAGTTGCTCTTCACTCTGCAAGCATGTGGGGGAGTCCCAATGTGGAACCTCCGTTTTGACTGAACAAACTATGCCCTGCTTGGGCAGGACAGATCCAAGTGTGCTCCATTGCTCCATTGCTCAAACCCGTTGGTTTTGGCCTCCCCGGCCATTGTTTTGCAATGAATCCAGTGTCTCACATGACTGTGGGTCAAACCCAATGGGATCCCATTTTGGGGGTTTCGGTGCACCACCCATTTTAGGCTTCCTATTTTAGTGGTTGGATTGAATCGGATGTTCACTGGGGGCTAACCGATTTGGATTTTGACCCACAGCCACATTGAGCCGCGAGACTTGGGCCATTCATATCTCCGAGGCCTAGCCGCCAAGTGAGACCCGATTCGCGGGAAGGTGGGCTTTTGGAAGCCTTCGTTTGTTATGGAAGGCGAAACTCCACCATTTCTTTTGGGGAAGTTTCTGACCCTGGGATTTCTGGGAAAGGAGTGAACAGCACTCTTTCGGTCGGCTCCGTTTTCACAAGTCCTACAACTTGAGTTTGGGGCCTGTGCCCGAGGCGATGTCGGAAAGCGGAGAAAGCCAGAGCGAGGTCAGCTTGAAATCTGCTTTTTTCACTGAGAAGGTCAAAGGGGGCCTCGTCTGTTTGAGGCAGCTTGGGGATCATGTCGTTTTCAGGGAAGGTGTTGACGCCGAAGAGTGAGTTTCTGAGGTGTGAAGAGACCTAGAGCACCACGTACTCTGCTTTAAGATCAGAGACTCCTGAGCTTGGCATGTTGTGATTGAGCAGCGTGCAGTGTGTGAAATCCGGCAGGCGTGTAGGTTCAATCTTTTTAGGGGGCGAGGTTCGCCGCGTCCAGAGCGGGCGCATGGCGGAATCGACCCACGATCACCTGTTTAAGCTTCTGATAATTGGCGACTCTGGAGTCGGCAAGTCTTCCATCCTTCTGCGCTTTTGCCCCTCGGCGAACACATTTCGGAGTGCTGCAGCCAGGTTGCTAAGCAATGGCAACACCTCAAGTTTACTCGCCTTGTGGGTTTCTGCTTTAGCCTCGAGTGGTTACAAAGCTTTGTGGAACGCTGATAGGCAGGGGGTTTGTTTGTACCTTTCTCGCGTCCCTGCAGTTGTTGATGCGGGTTTGGGGTTGCTTTCAGGAATCCGAAGGAAGTCCTGGTCTGCAAGTCTGGGGGGTTGCCAGATTTGCCGGCCGCGTTTGGGTCGCAACCTTCATCATTTTGCGGCGCTTGTCTCGGCAGAGCACGGCCCAAAACGCGTCGGTCGTTTTGGCGGTCCTACTATTTGGTTTTATGCGGATCAAGGCCTATGTGCAGCTTCACAACAATTTGGTTTTATAGGGATCAAGGCCTATGTGCAGCTTCGCAACTATTTGGTTTTATGGGGATCAAGGCCTATGTGCAGCTTCGCAACAATTTGGTTTTATGGGGATCAAGGCCTATGTGCAGCTTCACAACAATTTGGTTTTTGTGGGGATCAAGGCCTATGTGCAGCTTCACAACGATGTTGGTAGAACCCAAAGTCTAGGGGTACCTTCCCCATTGTTTTCAGGGATCCGGATCTTTCTGGAAAACCTCCAGAAACCCAGGGAAAACGGATCCGGTTTTTGGAAAGAACGATGGTTGAAAAGAATTGGGAATCAACCCCTAGAAAAAGTCGATCGCAGTTGAGCACTGCCACCCTCCTTGAGGCGATGACGAGTTCAACGAGAAGCAAGCCTCCACAATTGGCCAGGGCCTTGCATCGGCTAAGGGTTGGTGCAGGGCTGATTTGAGCCACGTGCTCAAAACCGATTCGGGTAAGTGAAGGTTAGTAATCCCCTTGCCATACAAAACTGCGGATATTCGCCTTCTTAGTTCTTGAAGCATGGTTCTGGATCGACCATTTTTGTACCCGGTTTGGATTGTGACTCATTTTGGTTTTGGGCAATGGAAACAACGTACCGAGTTCTTCAAACGGCATGAGTTTGGCGTCAGAGGGGAGTCGTTTCCGTTTTTACGCTGAGGCTGGTTACGGTATTACGGATCAGGATTAGGGATCGCACGCGCGGAAAAAGCCAACAAACAAATTGAACTCTGCAACGAATTCCCTGCAGAAGGGGATGGCCCATTTCGGATTCCGGCATTTGGCTTGGTCGCAGAAGAGTCGAACCCCCAAAACGCGTGCTTTCCTTTAGGTTTCCCTTTCAAGCAGCCTCAAACAGCCTGAACAATGCACCCTTTGGTTTTTGTTTAACCAAAATGGCAATCCTTTCTTACTATGCTAAAGGGAATCCCAAGGAAAACAATTCATCTTCATCTTCTTGCTGGTGTTGAGTAGGGAATGAGAAATGGAATGAACCCAGTTGCTTTGGTCCCCTTAAAGCAAACCACCAGCCAGGGATGGTTCTTAAATCGGGGTCAGACACCATTTCTCAGGGCCCCTGCATCTCGCGAAACCGATGGCAAGTCTTGACAAGCCCGTGACCGACCGCAATCAGCCTTCGAAGCAAAAATCAAATCCTCTGAGGCGTGGACTTCAAGACAAAGTTCATGCAGCTGAGAAGCAAGAAGCTGAAGCTCGCATTGTGGGCCGGCGGCCTAGAGCACCGACAAAAGAGGCGGAAAGCTCGGCGGTTAAATGCCAATAACATCTAAATGATTATATATATGTAGGTATATGTGTTTATTGGTGCATCGGTTGGGCCACCAAAAGGGCTGTGCCTACACAAACAACATGTATCTATATATACATATATGTTTATAATTATTTTTTATATGTACATCTCTCACACTCTCTCTCTCTCTCATACTCTCTCTCTCTCTCTCTCTCTCCCTCGTTAAAATACAAGTGCTGTGTTGTTGTTATCACAAACAAATGTAGTCTGCCGCAGGCCTTGTTTCTTCTCCAGCTGTAGTGAGGCTCAAGGCCTGCAGTATGTATCAACTACCAGTGTAGTGCACATGCAACTGTATTATGCACTCACTGTAGTTTAAGACGCCCCCTCGGTTGTGCAACCTGGAAGTGTTGTGCAACCGCAGTTGAAAAAGGGGGAATCCAAAAGAAACCCGAAGGTAGGTCTTCTACAACGCTGCTGGCTGTAGTTCATCTAACCCTCAAAGGCCAAAGAATGTAGTGACTGTAGTAGTGCAGCATGTAGTGATCAAACATGCTGCTGCCATTGTGATGCTTAGTAGTGTGGAGTCGTAGTGTGTCTTCCTTAGGTCGCCTGGGATGCATTGGATTGGTCGACTGTAGTCAAGGCGGTCGAGTGGTGTTGTTTGTTGTAGTGAAAGTAGTTGATACTCTTCAAGAGTAAGTGCTTTGAAGAGGTGGACGTAGTGAGTGTGGTCGTTGAGGTGTAGTGTAGTTGCAGTCTGTCTGGTGTTCTATGATGTGTAGTTGCTCAGTGATTGCTGTTGGCTGGTAGTAAAGTGTAGTGCCGGGTGTTGTGTGGTTGAATCGGCAGTCGTTCTCGTTGTAGGCTGGCGCCGGTGGTGACCCTTGGTCACTTGAGCCTGTAGTTTCCACAGCGAGTGGAGTTGATGCTCGGTCAGGTGTAGTCACACCCATAGTAGCATCCACGCTCGAAGAATGGACAAGTGTAGTGAAACACGGGGCACCTTAGTGGAGCAAAACAAATGGCTGTAGGCACGAGCAGACAATCAACAAATGTATTGTTGCCTGACCCGCCTGAATGCCGCCAAAGTGCAAGTGATACACATGTAGTTACATTTACAAATACTTGAGTCGGGGTACATGTAGTCAAAAAACAGTGATGGAAAACGTGTAGTCAACGCGCGCGTGAAAAGTGCCGCCAACGGGGAGAATGGCGTGTTGGGAAACGGTCCTTGTTGTTGTTGCTGCTGCTGCTGCTGCTGCTGCTGGTAGTTACACACTCATGCTCAGTGACTGAACAAGTCGTGTGAGTGTGTCCTTTGTAGTGTCCTTTGTTAAGATGTTTGCACTTTTTTGAAGTGTGTTGATCTTTGCTATTTTGATAATGTTGTTCTTGATGAGGCCTTGTGTGTAGAGGAACTTGAGTTCGATTTGTTTTGCTCGTTTGCTTGAACCTTGTCGTGCAGCTATGCTCTTGCCTGCTGTAGAGTCGGTGTGAATGCGTATGTTGATTGTAGTGCATATGTTTGTTTCCAGGAGGAAGGATCTCAGGTGTAGTCCTTCATTCACTCCTGTGCAAACTGCGTAGAGCTCTGATTCTGCTGAGCTCAAAGCAACTGTAGCTTGAGTCCGGCTTCCAAATGCTATCGTTGTGTTGAGTAGTTTGATGTTGAAGCCTGATGTTGATTTGCGTGTAGTTGGGCATCCTGCCCAATCGGCATCAACGTAGATCTCGAGGTCGAGGCAGTTGTTGGTGTGTAGTGGTTGGCTGTATTGTGAACTTGTAGTGCTTGGTTCCTTGAAGGTAGCGTAGTAAGTGTTTGACTCGTTTGTTGGAAAGTTCTGTAGGTGCTGTGAGGTCTCTTGCAAGTTCTTTGGTAGAGTAAGCAATGTCTGGTCGTGCGTAGGCTAGCCATTGTAGTTTCCTACAACACGTCTGTGCCTCTTGTGTTGTTCTTTGTCAAGTAGTGCTTCATCTTCCACCGTGGGCTTGTAGTGTGCTATTCCAGGTGTAGCCACAGGGTTGCAGTTCTTGAGGCTTGCTTCCTCAATAATGTTGTTGATGTAGGAGTCGGCCAGTCCGATGGTGATGTGATCACCGTTGTGTTCGATGATTCTTCCAAGGAATTGTTGTGGTTGTTGTGGTTCAACGTAGCCACTGTGTTTGAGTAGTACTCGTTGTTGGATCGCCTCAAAGGTCTTGTTGACTATAGTTGGGTCGCCAAGAACAAGTAGAGTACCTGTTGTAGTGATTGCTTCCACGTGCACTGTTGCTCTCATTTCTGTAGTAGTAGGCCTGGTTCTTGTCTTCGTAGTGTCCGATGACCAGCCTTTCGTTGATTCCACTGATGTCATGGGTTGTGTCGCAGTTGCCTGATGTACCAAATTGGTCGTCATAGTTCCACCAATCCTGTTCTGCTTGATTGTAGTCCCATTCTAGTTCTTGCCAACTGTCTCCTGTGTCGTCTGCATAACCTGTAGTTGCGTAGTTTTCCCAATTTTGTGAGTAGATCTTTTCCATTTTGTGGTCGTAGTCTTCTTGAGGCTCTCCTTCGTGTAGCTGCCAAAGTACCATTCTGCATTCTGAAGCGTAGTGGCCGTACCTGCCGCATGTGTAGCATGTTCCTTTTCCTTGGCCGTTGTTGTAGTTTCCTTTCCCTTTTCCTTTGCTTTTGCTTTTGCTCCTTGGTAGTATGAACCTTTGTGTCCTTTGCCTTTGTTGTCTTTACTGTAGTTGTGGCCGCAGTTTCCTTTTCCTGTGTTGCCCCATCTCTCCTTGAAGTGCCGTTGTGGTGTTCCTTTGCCTTTTCCTTTGTAGTTGCCTTTTCCTTTTCCTCGATGTCCTTTGTAGCCTCCGTTGTGTCGTCCCTTTTAATTTCCTTTCTTCCACAGGTTGTCAACGTCCATTGCTGCTGGTCCACCTCCGTAGTTGCTACCAACGGCTGATGATGTAGTTGCATTCATCTTGGAAAATGCCGAGATGGTCTTGTAGTACTCGATCACCACATCATGCACTGCCGTGTAGGTAGTCATTGTTCCAGCTCGTAGTTGAAGATGTTGTTGTAGTGCTCCTTTCGGTTGTACTGCAATCTTTACTCCATCTGGTAGTGCTGCTCCGTTGTCGCACTCATACCTGTTGAGGTCATATTCCCAGTCTTCAAACAGACTGTTGTTCGCTGAATGAAGGTTTCAGTAGTTGTCAAGCAGCCAACACTTCTTGTACCAACTGGTAGGCTGAACCGGTTGTTCAAAAGCCGTAGTGTTTCGCAACCATTGGCTGTGTAGCGGTTTTGTCTGACCACTGTAGCCGCTGGGCCTTGACAGATGCTGATGAGGATGTAGTGTAGATCACGTGCAAGGTTGACGAGCTTGTTGCCTCTTGCAGTGTCAGGTACTACCTCATTGATCAGGCGTTGGTCTACCACTGTGTTTGTAGCTACATCTGCTGCTCGTCGTATTTGGTCGAACTCGTTGTCGATGAGTCCCAAGTAGGCTTGTAGCTTGAATCCCCAGTCATCGTAGCTGGAGTAGTCACCATTGAAGTATGGTGGTGGTAATTTGTACTTGTGTAGTCTCTGCGCATCGCTTTCTGCCTGTGCTGCCGCTGTTGTTGCACCTATTGTTCCTGTACTTTGTGCTGGTGGTCTGCCTGCTGATGCTGCCTGTTGATCTTCTGCTGTCATGTTGTAGTAGTTGGGCATACTGGGGTGCTACTGTAGTCGTTACTACTGGAGCTCCCCTTTGGGTAGGATCTCAGCTCCGCTACCACGTTGAAATACAAGTGCAAATGCTGTGTTGTTGTTATCACAAACAAATGTAGTCTGCCGCAGCCCTTGTTTCTTCTCCAGCTGTAGTGAGGCTCAAGGCCTGCAGTATGTATCAACTACCAGTGTAGTGCACATGCAACTGTATCATGCACTCACTGTAGTTTAACATCCCTCTTTCTCTCTCTGTCTCTATCTCGCTCTCTCTCTCTCTCTCTATATATTTATGTGTTTAAGGGCTGCGGTTCAGTGCCGCCCATGTGTACATATACATATATATATATAGATACTATGTATGCAAAGGACATGCAGAACATCAGCGCGTACAATATGGATGTTGGAAAAAAGACAGGAGAGTTGTAGCCTGGGGATATGTGTCCGTTTTTGGCACCTTCCCACACCCCAAAAATGGCGCTGAGATGCAAGCGTCCGTGTCATTGTTTCGAGGGATGCGTTTTGAAACGGACACACGGCCTCAACGGAGATGTGGGTTTCAAGGCGTTTCAGCAGGCCAAGGTAGAAGCACAAAGGACACCCTGGCTCTCTAGGTCAAAGGCGGTGTTCCTAAACTTTTTGGGATTTGACGTATGGGGAGGATCCCTGACCTTTGAAGGGGTGGGGTGGAAGCGGTACCCCAATCAATCATTGACTGAAGTCAGCGCGGGGATATGGAACCCAAAAAGAGGATCCCCAAAAGGAGATCCTTCTAGATCAAATGTAATTAGCAAACATGAGTAACATGAGGGTTGTTTAATGGCACCCGCAAACGCAAATTCCATTGCTAAGCACGTGGATTTCCGGGAGCGCCCCCATGATTTGCTCATCCAAGCCATCGCTATTCGCTGCTTGCTGTTCTTGGCCCCAAGATGCTGCAGGCTTGCCAGTGAATGTCAACCTTGGAGAAGAAACGGCCATAACAGTGTGTAACTTTTCACATGCGCTTAAAACACAAGGGGAAAAGACACCTCAAGCATTACAAGAAACACGCGCTGCTTCAATACTGACATTCCCTCAACACGCGCCGACAAAACGGAAGCGCTCCTTTTCCAGTCGGCATCGTTCCAGGCTCCCTTACGGCTCTCAAGACACAGGGATTTTTCAGGAATCCGAGTGGCAGCAAAACGGTCTGGTGCGTTTGACTGTGTTTGGGCAGGATCCTGTGAGTTCAGGCGCCAGACGAAACATGGTGGCATGCATCATACTGTGTGCGTTGGCAGAGTTTGGGCGCCATAGAGTTGGCAGAAATTCCGTGCCAGACTGCTTGCTCGGGTCTGAGCGCTGCTTGCTGGCAGACCTTCTGCGCCAGATTGTTTGCGGGCAAAATTTGGCCGAACTTCTGCGGAGGGTTTGCGGGCTGGCGCAGAACTCCAATCTTTTTTGGGCAGGGGGTGCCAGACCGTTTTGCTGGCAGGCACCAGACCGTTTTTCCAGCAGACATTCTGCGCAACACTGTTTGCGTGCAGGGTTCGGCCAGACTGGTTTGTTGTTGGCAACTATGCGATGGATGGTAAGGGTGCGCGCGGAAATGAACCATTATTTGAGTGAAGATGCGGGGCCGTGTTGGCAGACATGGCGGGGGTGGCGGTATCATTTTGATGGCTTACATGTGACAAGATCGGTACTCAGCCCCACCCTCCCACCATTTAGTAGGCGCTTCTACTCACTACGAGGTTTCATGGTGCCTTTATTCCACACTACTCAGTATCCAAGCATTTTATCACATGCAGGAAGCGCCAGCAGCCAAAAGGTCGCAGCTCCAATGGACTCTCTTGGGTTCCCTGGCTTCGGGGAAACGCCCCCCCCAAAAAAACCATGCCGCACGCCCTGGCTTCGCATGGAAACCCCGGAAGGGTGTTCCAAGTACTTTACAACCGTCGCCCGGCGAGCGGGAAAGCGCGGGCTGAGGACACTGCGGGGCAGGAGCGCTTTCGAACGCTCACCTCCTCGCACGCCCCGAGAGGGGCGTGTTTTTTTTGTTCTTTTGGTTTCGGAGGGTTGGCGTTCGAGAAGGATTCCTCACAAAGGCTCTATTGCGCAGTGAAGAACCGTCGGATTCTTGATGTTGTTTTACCATGAGTGAAGGTTTCCCCCTCAAAGTTTGGACACCCCATCAAGGAAGCACTTGTCTTCGGCTCCCGAACCGAGCTGTTCCTTTGAGGCTTGGATCTTCTATCCTGCCATACTGTGGATGGACGAAATCCTGCACCAGCTAAGAAACCCTGGAATGATTCGATTCCCCTATAAATACTAGCAAACAATGGTTTCTCATGGTTTCCAAGTGGTGCAGGATTTCGTCCATCCGCAGTATCTTGCCATTTCAGCAAAGGTTGTCCTTTGCATTGGTTGCAAAATCCGTTTGGCTGCCCCTCTTTTGCGCGAGTCTTGTCCGGGACCCGTATGCCAAGACGAGTGATCCCCGGGCCTAGGGTTGAGAGGGCCGCCACCGGGGGGTCTGGGCATCTTCTGTCGTTTCGAAGATCACGGTGTGGGTCATCTTTCGGAGTTTTCTGCGGGGCCCGTGGGTTGCACAAGGGGACACGTTGGGAGAGACTCATACTTGAAGCATCTCAGGGATGTCGGCCATGCCCTTTGCATGTAAGGGTCAGTATTCAGCTGAACCGGTCATCCGGTTCTTCCCCCCGACTCACCAATCCTCTCATGTCGGTGACAAAATGAAGCCACGGTTAATATTCATTGTACTGCATTCACATTCGTCCGGAGCGTTTGCTTGGAGTGCCGCGTGTGAGTTACTGTCAACCTGTCCACATTCTTTGGGTGCGACGTTGAGTTTTGGTGAGCAGGCTCTAGTTTCTGGATTGGGACTCGTGCGCAGTGCAACGGACCCTGACCGCGGAATCGGCCGACACTGAAACGGACTCTTCTTTTTGTCGCTCCAGGTACTATCGCGGCGCTCAGGGCATCATCCTTTGTTCCGTGGCTGCTATGGATATCTTGTGGATTTCGACTAGATTCAAGAGTCCAATGTTTGAACCCCTGGATAAACCCCAGGACCTGGTCTCAGAGTTATAGGTTAAATAAGAAATGCGCTAAACATGGGTTAAAATTTGGCGGTCGGTGAAAAGCACTTGGCAAGCAAACCGGTTTGCCGTTTGAGAGCGTTGACTGCCGCGCAAGTGTGGCTCGATGGAGGCGGTTTAGTATCGGCCAGAGAAAACTAAACTCAGCCATGTGTGCATCATTAGAGCTAGCAGGAAACTGCCTTTGGCCTGGCACATGGCCGGATTCGCGTTTGGCAAACGTCTTCATTCCTGGGGTTTACCCAGGGGTTTAAACATAGTCCTTTTGATATGGAGCAAGTGAACAGCATTGAAGTACCCACCCCCCTGATGGATTGCAGGTTTTCCGTTTTCCTGCTAACTCTTCGGACTCGTGAGGTTTGGGACTTCCAGTTTGTTTTGGCCGCGTCTGGCGCGCCGAGGCTACGACTGCACGCAGAGAAGCACCTTCGAGCACGTGAAGTTCTGGCAAGATGAGGTTCGAAAGCACGCCCTGCTGCAGATGGATTGCTCTTGAGGCGTGAGGCGTGAGGCGTTAGGCACACTGATGCCTTTTTGAAGCGCAAAAAGCGACGTCGGAGAATCCGTGAATCAGGGCCATTGGCGAAATATTGGGCTGGATGACGGATGGACACCATGTCACGTTGACCAAAGTCAGAGAGTCAATGACCCGTGTGGGTTGGCAGTTGGCAGACATGAAGGCCTCTTGTGTGTTGGGATCCTGGTTCCCAGCGAGCAGGTCCTTGCAGCCCTGAGTTCTCTTCGTTCAAGTCTTGACTGGCGGCATGGCATACCCTCAAGATGGCAACTCACAGGGGCTTCCTTCAAAAGGAATTTTCATCTTCCAGGTACCTCCCGGTGCCGTCTGTTTGTTGGAGGAAGGGTAACCTCTGTGAGAACCCAGCAAAAGTGCCACAGGCTCGCCGCATTCCGAGGTATTCCACCAATCAGGATGCCATCCTCATGCTTGTGGCGAACAAGGCCACATGGGGCTGTCAAACACACTGTGGATGGACGAAATCCCGCACCACTTGGAAACCATGAAAAACCATTCTTTGTTGGTATTTACAGGGGAATCATCATTGCGGGTCCAAGTGGGAGGATTGTGCCGCTTTGTGGACGAACTCAATCCCCGATTGCTGCGCGATGCATCTGGGTTGGAACGCAGGGGCTCCCAGCCAATAAAAGATGAACATACCAAAATGCAAGGCTAGATACTTGGCATAGTTCTCTTTTGGTTTCCCTTTGCCGGAGGAGTTTCTACCCTGCCGGGTTTTGGCAGAAGCTCTGCAATGCCTCCGATAGCGGCTTTTGCGAGTGCCAGGTGGATTTGCCTGACCCGCAGGTTTCCAGAACAGAGGGCGAGGACAGAGCGCGCGAGTAGCAGAACCGGATTCTTGAGGCATTTTGTTTGCTGGTCCACGGTTCATTTAGAGGTTTCTCACACAGTGGACCCTTTTGGTTGGTTAAAATTAAAGGGATCCAAAGACCACTGTTTTTTCAGTTGCCCCTATTTTGCCAAAGCTCATATGGCGGCGACCAATCTCCTCCACTTGTTCTGCAGAAATGGGATTTGGCGCGGCACTTTTCTTTTCTTCTTCTCCCGAGTCTTGCAGCTTCGCTTAGAAGCCCACGAGGTTACCAGGCACTGAGGTTTCACCAGGAACCCTCCGCACGCATCCGATCCGCAAGATTTTTCCCCCCTCGAGGCCAGCCCAAAGGCCCAGAGCGAGACCGACCGGCCGCAGGAGTTCGCCTTTGCCCAAGGCATGATGTTCATTGAGACCAGTGCCAAGACAAGGCCAGTGGCCGGAAGAAAGGGACAGGGCGCCCATTCAGAGAATGGTCCAGGGAACCCTAAGAGAAAGGGTCGACTCAGAACCCTTCGACCAGAGTTTATCCCTAAGGTTTCAAGAACGCCAAAGTGTTGCTTTTCTTTTCGTGACTCTGCGTGGTTCCACACATGTCTTTATGACCATGGGGTTCGAACATCTCAAAAGGGTTTTGGGAGCCCAGCTCATTCCCTGGCCAACTCTTTCAGTCAAGGTCATAAATCTGGTGAGCTTAAGTGGCTCGAGCCCGTATGGGAGACGTGCAGGGACTGTCCGAAGACGAAACAAGAACCACCAAAAGTCGGCTCTTGGTTTTGGCCGACAGAAGTGTTTTTGTTCGGGCTGTTCGAGTTGAGAAGCATTTGGTTGTGCACGGCCATTTTGCAAAGCTGGATGTGAGACAGAGTGCTGCATGCGGACGGCGCGAAAAACAGATTGTTAAGCCTGGGGCAAGCGGGCATCCACTTATTCGCACAAAGACGAGAACTGCACAGGTCATCTTGAATTCCGGATCAACAACTCAGCTTCCGTGGGCCTTTTGAAGCCGGGAAACCTCCATGGGCCATAGGCCTTTCGTCGTCCAAGCGCCCGCTGCTCCGCGCGGCATGCGCCATGGCCGGCTGAGATGCGGTTGAAGTGCGGAGCTGTGGCGCTGGTGCCTTGGGCCGACTGAGCCGACTGAGCCGACAGGGATTGAAAGCGGCGCCGTCGGAAGTCCTGCGAATTCCCCAGTTTGTTGGCTAGGTCCCCCAGCTAGGTGCCCTTTCTCACCGTTTCCTTTTGGGATCGATCCTGGTTGCGTTCGTGAGCGGAGCTTGGAGTTTCGGGAGCCTTCGAAGAGGGCGCTGCACTGTGAAACCGATCCAAATCGCCGCGTTATTTGAGGAGACCGATCAACTCAAGGAAACGACACACGTGAAAAGGCACATGTTCTTTTGTTTGGGCAACACAATGGTTGTTGTTGCCACAACAAGGATCATGGATATCTTAGGGACCATACCAGAAGGAGTCACTAATGTTGTTAGTCTGGATAGTTGGTTCAAAAGAGGGGCTTTTGCAAATCAAACCACTCTTGTCAGACCCATGTCTACGTTTCTTGATCATTTTTGGCAGAAGAGGCCACAAGACGAACGGCGGGGCTCATGTTTGGTCAGACAGCCTTGCAGGAAAACAGCAAGGGGGGGGTGAGGCCCACTGCCCCAGGTGCCTATCCCAGAAGGGAACTGGTACCCTGTGGTAGTAGAGGTCGTTGTTGGTCCCTGGATCTATTCCGGAGAGAATCCAGTCCCTGGTGGATTGTCTTGTGGATAATCCTGGAAGCGGCCTGCTAAGGTTCTTTTGCTTCACGCGATCATGAATGATGCAATGATACACAAAAGGGGCCTTGAGCCAAATGTTGCGGGAGATCAACTGGTCTGAGAATTGGTTAATGTTGAAACGCATGTGGAAACATGAACTGTGTTTGAAATGCTTGACCATAATGGCATGTGCCATTTTGGCTCAAGCATTGCCCTGGGTTCCTGCACCCACACCAAGGTAAGAGGTCATGGCGGCCGCGCCCGCCAAACCACCGGAGGAGGTCCCAGCGGAGTTCAAGGAGGACGTGGCAAAGTTGCAGAAGCCACTGGCGGCCATCCTGGTGGGCAAGGAAATCCCCTGGGCCATCCAGGCGGCTCTGGGCGCATCGGGATACGTCACGGTGGAAGACCTGGCGGATCGCTGGAACACCCCGGCGGCGGCTAGGGACAATGGTCCCCGGGACCTGGGATTCCAGGATGGAGAGAATGGGTTCAACGCCCAGACCTCGGCCTTCACGGCGATGCGCCTCCTTCAGGCAGTTCGGGTGGCAGCCAACTTGGTCCGGGGGGGCAACCAAGGTGACCACCCGGCGGGCCAGGCGGGCCCGACAAAGGCTCCCTTGGAGGTCCTGTGTGACAGGCGCCAGCTGGAAGATGCTTACGTGGCCACGCATGGGACCCCGAAGCCGAGGTTGGAGTTCCAAGGTAGTGATGGCTACCTCAAGAAGCAATGGCGCATGATTGCCAAGGGCGAGCTGGGCTACATCCCGGCAAAACACATCGTGAGCGCGCTCCCGGAAGAAGGGGAACGCCCCTCATCCACCCACAAGAAGATCACGGTGGACGGCTGGGACAGGGAGGATGAAGAAGAGGTGAGGAGCCACCCTACATCTCGGCGCCAGCTGGAACGATTGCACCTAACCTTCAGGACGACGCTCCTGATGTGCACGGCAGCACTGCCGCAGTTTGGCAACCTGAGGGTCACCAAGGAGGAGTTGGATGACTGGTATGCCTGGTTCTATGGGGAAGACATAGCCGGCAGGAAACCTCCCCCGAGCGACACCACCTTGCTGTTCGCAGAGCGCAATGCATGGCCCAAGATTCACGAGATGGTGCACCAGGGCACCACTCTCTCCAGAACATCAGGGGCGACTTCCTCTTCTGGCAACGGGAGGTCTATGAGCACCTCAACAGACAGGGCGCCGGAGAAGGGGAAGAGCAAGAGCAAGGCACCCAAGGTGTGGCAGACTCAGTGGGAGAAGCCCAAGAAGGGGGGAAAAGGATCCTGGCCCTCGGGGCCGACCCGGTCCAAGCCGAAGGGCAAGGGCGGCAAAGGAAGTCCCCCAACACCTCCTCGACCCCATGGCCGGACCACTGGGCTTTCAAGAATCCCAAAGGGGTGGCGTACTGCAGAGATCATCACCTTCACAACAAGTGTTCGGGATCATGCGGCCGATCCCACAACTGCCCGGTCAGGAAGGATGGGTGGGTGTGTGATGCCCCCCCATCGAAGCATGTGCCACAGGCATGCCCACACCTTCCCAAGTGACAGGAGGCCACTCAGGGTGCCATAGGCCCCGTGGCTTCCTGGTCTCCGATGGGATCACAGGCCACCAGTGCGAGAGTGCACACAGCGGGGGAGAGCCAACCCCGAGCGGACCCAGCCAGGGCACTCCAGAAGGGCGGAAGCACCCCTTTCCCCCGCACCCGCCGAGGCAGTGGGAAGAACCCCCAGAGAGATCCAGAGGTGAGGATCCGCCCGGCAAGGGGCGTTCCAAGGGCGGGCAGAACCGCCAGGGCAAGCAGCAAGCCCAGGGACAGATGACCGGAGGGTCAGACAAAGGACACACGGAAACCCTAGGGGGGGCAAGCCCCACCTTCCCATGGATGCAGGACACCCCGGAAAGACTGAGGCTCAGACTAAGGTGGACGCCACGTCCGGTGCCGGAGTCGTCAAAGCCGTCCCTCATCCTGCTGTACGCTGGGAAGGATGATGCGGGGGCCCTGGATGCTTACCTCCATGCCTACAACCCGGCCTTCTCGGAGTACATTTGGGCGGTGGACATCAGGCGAAAGGGTGGAGATCTTGGACAGGACATGCTGGGAGATGAGCCTTACTCTACGATGTGCTCCATGGCCATGGCGGGCAAGGTCGCCTTTGTGGGGGGCGGCCCCAACTGCAGGACGTGGAGCATTCTCAGATGGTTCCGGTGGCCCGCCGCCGGTGAGGGGCAGGGCGGAGCAGACCCTGTGGGGCTTAGAGGACCTGGAGCCCCGGGTAATGGAGGACACGGACAACGACAGCGTGCTCATGCTCCGTCAGATGTACCTGACCTCGCTAGCCTACCAGGGGCTAGGTCAACTAACGGTCCCGCAGGTGGGCTCCTCCTTCTTGGAGCACCCAATGGACCCAATGGAGTGCAGCAAGAGCCCGAGCGCAGCGAGGTGCTCATCGATCTGGGTCACACGGGCCTACATTCAATGGGCGAACGCACTCCACCACTCCCTCATCAAGTTTGACGAGTGCCGCCTGGGCCAGGTGGTAGTGAAGTCCACGACATTGTCAACGGACCTTCCCCTTCACCATTGGCATGATCTGCGATGCAACCACGGAGCTCACCCCAGGGGGGAAAAGCTCAACTCCAGTGACCTCAGCCGGTCCAGAGCAGATGATGCAGGGTCTCGCAGCGGCCATCCTTTGCAGAGCGGGACCCGTCCTGGAGGCGCTGAGGCCGGGGGGCACGGTGCCCCAGGCGAACCCAACGACCCCCCCGAGGCGACAGAGGGAACCTTCTCCCAGCACGCCGGGGGACAACAAGCGCCAGTCCCGGAGGCTGAAGGCCGGCCAACAAGCGTTGGCGGGACTAACCTTGGGCTCACTTCCGGTCTCGGCCTCAGACAATCCGGAGGTCCGGACACCAACACAGCCGGCTGGCGGGACGGTCGAACTTCGGGGTGGAACTCTTTCCCCTGAGCCATGGGCACGCCATTGCATGGAGATCTCGGATCGGCCCACCACCCTGCCGATCACGCACGACCCAAATCTCTCCGACAAGGTCATGTACCTCCAGATGGCCTTCAAACAGCGCCCCCTAAGGGACGGGGGTGGGAAGCCCTCACTGGGATGGCTGGCCCCGTGGACTCGGCCACTGTCCAAAGCAGCAGCGATGGGGGCCAAGATCTGTATCCTCACTTCGCCATGGGGGGACAAGCTCCAGGAGTCGCTCTCGTTGGGGGACGGGTCACATCCCTTCCCGGAGGACCTGCTGGAGGATATCAGGGAGATCCTGGCGCCGGGGGCAGGCCGACCAGCTGAAGGCCAACCCTTCTTCCTGGACATCTTGCACCCCGACCACCAGTTTCCTCGAGATCTGGAACAAGGGGTCCCACTGGGGGTCACGGACCCACCCCTGGCCTCGCCGGGCATCTGGCCACTCAAGAAGGAGCTAAAAGGGGAGGAGCCGGAGTTCCAGCAACTCCCTCATCCCACGGGCCGGGGTAACTACCCCTCGGCGGATCACTTCAGTGAGCTCATCCGTGGCACATTCCTGGAGGAGGTCCCCATGGGCATGGTAGAGGGCCCCTTCAGCAAGGTGGAGGCAGCAGCGCGCTGTGGCTGCGAGATTGAGGACCTTTGTCCCGGCCCCCTAGCGGGCATCGACGAAGGGGACAAGATCCGCACCATCTACGATGGCTCGGTGGGCGGGGCCAATGACACCATCAGGAACCAGACGGTGGAAAGGACGACGGCTCCGACGGTGCTGGATGGGGTACAAGCTCTTCATTGGCTACATGCGGCAGCTGCGGAGGGACCTCCCTCTCAGGGTGCCCCTGGCCCCGAGAAGGAGGTCGTCAAACCTCCACCTGGGGGCTGGCTATGGCCGGAGCCGGGCACCAGGTGGGTGCTGCTCAAAACAAAACGTCACCAAGGCCCACCGGAGAGTGAAGGTCCTCAGGAAGGACTAACGGTTCCAGGTGGCTTCACTGGGGGAAGAATGGTGGGTGAACAAGGTAGGCACATACGGCATGGCCAGTGCCCAATCCTACTGGGGACGCCTGGCAGCCCTTCTACTCAGGGTCCTCTACGCACTTTTCCCTCAAGTGGATTGGAACTTCGTCTTTGTGGATGACTTCCTGTGGCTGCTTCGCAGCGAGGGGGCAGTAAACTTGGCGGTGGCGCTGTTGGCAACACTCCTGGCCTTGGGCACCCCGCTTAGCTGGAAGAAGACACATTTGGCGGAGGTCAACACGTGGCTGGGCTTCGTGGTCCACCCGAACATCCCGCAGGTTCTCATGGCCGCCAACAAACACATCCTGGTGATGGAGGTCTTGCAGACCATGGTGGAAGGGCAGGCGATGCACTCAAAGGACATCGAGAAGGCCCTGGGCCGCATCCAATGGGCAACTGCTGCATGTCCGCTGGCGAAGTCGATGCTTCAGCCACTTTGGGCCTGGAAGATGGCCACCACCACGGTGGGGAAACCCCCCAAGGTGGTCAGGATGCTGGCGTTCATGCTGCGGTTCCTCTTCAACACGCCCTTCGTCCAGTACTCCCCTTACTTGCCGAAGTCCTCTTGGTGGGGTTGCAGCGATGCTAGCGCCTCGGACGAAGGACTGGCATTTGTGGGAGGATGGTGCTCCAACAAAATGGAGCCGGAAAAGAAGGAGGTGTACTGGTTCCACGAGCAGATCCACGTGGAGGAGTACCCTTGGGCATTCAAGAATGGGGATCCCAAGCGGAGGATTGCGGCTTTGGAAATGCTGGGCACGCTCTTCCTCTGTAACATGATCCTCACGCACCAAGGCCCTCTGTCCTCCCGGGTCCGACTCCCGGTGGGCAGTGACAATCAGGGCAACGTCATGGCGATGCTCAACCTTGGATCCAAGAAACCCCTACACCGCGGCGATCCTGATGGAGCTGGTCTTCCTGCTCCACACCCATGGCTGCTCGCTGGCGGCCAACCACGTGCCCCGGGAATTCAACCAGTGGGCTGATGAGCTGACGCACCCAGATTTCTCTGGGTTCGACCCTTTGCACAGGGTCCCCAAACAGGAACTCTGCGAGGAGTTCGTTTTTCTCCCGCGTCTCCTGAATGGAGATGCATTTGATCTTAGCGTGGGCCCACCCATGCTCCCGTGACCGGAGCCGGTGGGTGACTCACTTCCCCTGGTGGCAGACCCCCCTGTGGCCTGGGTGCCCCGGGCCCCGGCTCAGGGGCGGGCGCTATCAGTCTGCACACCCGTTCTTCAGTTTTTGAGAGTTTGTGGTGGGTGGCCCATGGGGCCCACCCAGCCGTTGACATCTGACAGGGGAAGATGAGTCCCTGGCACCAACACATTGCTCGGATAAAAGAGTTATCGCGTGCTTGTGTGGTGCCGTTTGGTTAGCTTACATACACACAAACACAAAACAGACACAAATTTCTTTTGATCTCCAGCACTAAGTATGAAATACTATTGGCTTCATGGCCTTTGGCCGTAGCCTTGATGTATGCCCTAGCCATGCTGTATGCCGTAGCCATGTGTATTAAAAATGCCGGATTCATCCTCTTTTCTGCTCGGATGAAATGTCTTGGCTTTCGAAATGGAAAACACTATGTACTGCTTCTTTTTGAGATACCTAGATGTATCAAAGGGTGATGTACAACGCTATGTACACGCGGGACGATTGTGAAACTATTGATCTCTCACTCATGGTATAGTCTTGTAGACGGCGAGGAATCTTCATGGTTAGTCGGATCGACGATACCATCGGCGGCTGTCGGATTGACTGCCATAGTCTCCATAATCATTCCAGGTCGAGTTGCTATAGTCCTTCCACTGCTTCTGATGTCCCCACTGCTTATTGTAGTCCTTGTACTCCTGCGGGGTCCAGGCTTGTTTCTTCTTGATGTACTCCTGGAATCTCTCAGAGCTGCGTTGCTTGGTTGCAGATTTGCTGCGGATGTAAACCATGAGAGGACTATGAGAGTCGGAGTCCTGCGAGCCATTCATGAACATGTCATTGTTCACGTGCTTAAAGCGCTCTGCGGATGAGACCTGGTAATCGAATATGGCCTTGGTTGGATGGTTCCGCATGAATTTCAGTTGTTCATCATCCATGCCGTTCATCTCGTCCTTCGGAAAGCCTGCTGGATGTTCGTTTTGCCCCATCCAAATACGAAAGTCATCATCACATCTGGGAATGTTCGATCATATCCTGATCCACACTTCATGTACAGGTGATGACGGACAATGGATTTTAGGGTGCACGAAGTCTCCATTGCATACTCCATTCTGTCCACGAGTGGCAAATCTTTCGTTTCATTCCACAGTCTCTGATATGCTCTCATGAGGATGTTCACGAGACCGTTGGCCGGATTGAAGACGTGCTGGAGTTTGCTGTAGGTGTTCGCTGATTTGTTGGCGTCTCCGGTGATCGCATCGCATCGGTACAAAGTCACGAGCGGCATGATTTCATTTTGAAGATCTTCCCTTGCTGCTCCATGGCTAATTGAAGGATGGATGTGGAAAACTCCAATGGTAGCGAATGGGAGATCTGCCCTCGTTATGTGGCGGTCGTCATACTCGTGGAGTGACTTGTTGGATGATTTCGGGATCATGCCACGAAACTCATCACTCTGCTCGATATGGAGAACGACGATCTCCTTGTCTCGGCCATGTCCTTGGACAATGGTGCGTGTTGGCAATCTCGGTCCAATGTACTTCTTGGATTCAGTAAACATGGATGGTCCTGTGGTTGCCAAGCAATCCGAGGTCGGAATTTCGTATTCGGGATCAGTGCAACTTCCTTCAGTTCCGAAGAAACATCTGAACATTCCGAATGTGGTTCCCCAATTCTGGCTCTTGGTGGAAATGTGTCTTGCCAGAAGTTCCACTCTTGCAGAAGGTCCGCCACGGACAAAGCATGCGATCGGTCTGGATGACCATTGCTTGATCACGATGCCCTTGTAACCGTATCGGATGAACGTCTTGATGAGCTCCCTGGATTTCTCATCATTAGGACTGAAGAATGCATCTGCTTCATTCAGGCATAAGATGTGTGCACTGTTCTGCATCATCATCTTTACGATCGGTCGATCCTTCATCGGCATGTTGTACACCTCCCTGTTGTCCAGCTTTGGATTCCTTGTGAGGTTTCCATGGTTCAGGGTAAGCATGTTGATCGCTATGGATGAGGTGAACTCATGCATATTGAGATAGTCCACAGGAGGACGGTCGGTCGGCTGCATCAGCGATCCCAGAATATCGGCATAGGCTCGGATGATTTCCGGGTCATCATGTGACCTGAGCTTCTTCAATCCAAGCGGAAGCTTAATCGGATATCCGGATCCTGGTTGAGCTTTCTTGTACTCGTCAATGGTGGGACAGTCTCCTCGATGAGGGAAGTAGAATTCTTCTTCTCCGAGATTGACATCGGGATCGACATGTGCCAATGAGGCTCTCTCGCACTCTGTCAAGTTGGGATGAGCTCTTCTTGGATCTTTGTTGAACTTGTTCATGAAGTGGGAGAGGGTTGCCTTGGTCTCCTCGAGCTCTTCCTCTGCGTCCTTTTTGTTCAAATCTGTGTCGAGATAGATTCTCCTGAGTCCTTGGATGAACTCATCTAGGTTCTCTGATTTGTGATATTCCACGGTGACCTTTGGGTTGACGGATCTTTCCCCGGCGGGTTCCATCGTCTCTTCTTCAGCTTCGCCCTGATCGGTGGAATGCCGTCTCTTCTTGGTCTCTGAGGAAGTATCTTCTTCCTTGCTGTGCTTGGTGGAATTCACATAATTGAAGAAGGCGTCGGCAAATTCGCGGGTCTTGGTGTCGTACATCTCATAATCTTCATGACTGAGATGCTTCTTCATGATCCACTTGTTGCTCGCCATGAGGCTGCCATCAGGTTCAAATGCTGCAACAATGTTCCTTGCCTCGATGGTTTTGTCTGTCAACGCTGTTCGCTCTTCGGAGAGTCGGATGCCATAGTCTTGGTCCTTGAGGAATGCAAGGATCAACAGTGCATCTCTTCCTGCTGGCACATGGGTCAATGCGGCTTCTGACTCATCGTCGTCAAGGATGACGTCATCGATGCATGCCATGTGAACGTGCATTCTCCCCGAAGGGTTTGACTGGGATTTCCCAGATTTGAGCCCGTGCTCCATGCTGCTGAAAAGCTGATTTCCATAGGTTGCATGGAACATGAATGTGATGGGCTTCTTCGCGAACGGCTTGATTTTTCTCTCTTCTTCAATGGATGGTGGTGCCGGCCTTCGCATTCTGTGCTTGGGCTGAGCTGTGCCTTCATCTTCAGGAGGCGCCTCGGATCTTGACGGATGCGGACTTGGCGGAATAGATTCCGTTGGTAGATCATAGTCCGGTTCGTCGTGTTGAGGCTCTTTCTGCTGCTCAGAGTACAGGGGTCGTCCAAAGGATTGGATCTCGACTTGTCGTGTGTGTCCGCTGTTGCATCTCACGTAGAACGCCATCTCTGGATCGACATAGAATTCCTTGCCATCGGGCCTGAGTGCATTTTGTGCGGATCTTGTGGTAAGCTTGTCGATCCATCGATTCCTTGGAACAATTTCTCCCCGTGCCTTGCGCTCCTTACATGGCCCGTCCACGGATGGAAATACGAATGCAATTTTGAAGCGTGATTTTCCATAGCTCGGGAACATAGCCATCAAGAGAAGTCCTGGCATATTTCCAATAAAGTTCCTGGCATGTGTGATGCAGGTCAATGCGTCATAGAGCTCGACGGATCCATCAGGACCCATGTCCGCTGGTCGTTTGCCTTATGGATTCCATGCCTTGGATCATGTCGAAGACATCCGGAAAATGATCTGCTCATTCTCTCAATTCGCCAGAGGATGAGATCTGTGATCTGTTTCGCCTTGGATGGATCCATGCGGAAGTATCTGCAAACCTGTTCGACATTCTGGACGGTCTTCTCGAGATCAATGTTGCCGTTGTGGCATACCATCGGGATGATGTCGGTTCCGTAAACTTCGGATTGAGCATTGGTGTAGCAACAGATGCTGTAGACCTTCTTGATGAAGTCCATGTATTGCTTCTCCGCATGATGTCCTTCACCTTGGAGTGTTGGCTGCCAGTAATCGTTGAATCTGGCCTTCAGCCAGAATACCTTAACTCCATGTGGTCTCTCATGCTCAGGAACGAAATGGAAATCCGGATTGACATCGAGGATGGTTGAGCATTCCCTGTAGTACTCGTACACAAAATTCAGGAATTTTGAGTTTCCAAAAGGTCCGGGGTGTACGGATTCCTTCTGGAGGCTGATGTTTGTATCCGATCCATATGTTACAAACCACCGGTCATTGGATGTGAGAACAGGTCGCATCACTGGTCGCCTCGGAAGTGCAGGTCGATCACCAGGATGATCGTCGGATTCCGTCTCTTCATCCAGGATGTTTTTTGGTGCTGGCTTGACCTTGGAGACAAGCCTCAATGCTGGTGGCGGTGACTTTGGAACAAGTTTCGGATGCGGCATCGCCTTTGACGTCGGCCTTCCTGCGGGAGGATGCCCTTCTTCATCTGAATCATCGTCGTCGG
Organism: Effrenium voratum; assembly: GCA_963377175.1. NCBI lineage: Eukaryota > Dinophyceae > Suessiales > Symbiodiniaceae > Effrenium > Effrenium voratum. The sequence continues at coordinate 13,709 of CAUJNA010001892.1, read as the reverse complement.
AATCTGGATCATAATCAACCTGCTCCATGTTGACATTCTCGGGTTGCTGAGAGGCGGATGGATTCTCATCGGCGACTTGCTCCATAGGGCAGTCTGATGTCTCATCTTCCTCATCACGAGCAGGGGATTCCTTCAACGGTGATGCCCGTCTCTTGATCATTGGCTTTGGCACAGGTGCCGCGGCACTGGATCGTCCGAAGATCATATTGAGAATGGGCATGTCTTCGAAGTGATCGAGCATACAAGATTGCAAAGGTCGGATTGGTTGTAAACCGAAAGTGGCTGCGGATGCAGACACATATTTCTTGAGATTCAAAATGGGTCAAGTGCAAACACGCGCATCACGGAATTGAGGAATTGAAAATATGCAAAACGGAAAAACTCATGCATCAGAATTCGTGGACATGCGGATCATGCCCAGGTTCCCGAATAAGCAAACATGGATTCTGCTATACCGACTCCTGCAAAGGCAACCGTGCTTCGTGTTGTGTGCTAGCCACTCAACCAAAAATGCCTTGTTCTGCAACATGGTACGGAAGGGTGGATGTGCATCTACATTCAAGAGATTGCCGGTGAGGACGGCCTTGATGAGCTCGTCTGCATTAGCTGAATGCTTGGTCAGCGAATCTGCCAGACAATCTTCACTCCGTACATGTGCAAGGTCGTGCATCTGTCCACTGTTGCTTTCCTTTCTCGACATCTGGATCAAATGCATTGTTTCTTTCTGTTCCGGTTGATGTGTTGTGGATGCTGTGGTGACAAGATTGTTCGCATCAGTGCGGATGTGTGCATCTGCAATTTCGCCCGTTATGTCTGACCAGAGGCCGCGAAGAAATAATGCTGAACCGTAACAACGCATTAGTCCGTGCAACTCTGCAACAGTAGTGGACATGGTTGTGGCGGTGATCTTGTGCGTCTCATAGTCGACCAGTGAGCCTCTCGAGTGCGATGAGCCCTGGCGAAGATCTCTTTGTTCTGCAAGAAAGATAACATGCGCACGCTGGGATGACTTATCCTCGTTGTTGCGATAGGATGCATCTGGATAGCCAACTATGCGGGCCAGAATCTCATGCTAAGCGGGATGCTTTTGATGGTTCTGACTGTCTTATTAATGGCGCGAACGTCCTCAATGGTCGGTGATGATGCCTTGGATGCACACCTGGAGAATTGATAACCAATGTGGAACTGCGTTCGCGACTGTAACCAGTTGATCTGACCTAGGACACTTCTGTATGCAGTATGCATTTTGTGGAGTAAGAGGAGTGTCGTCCTTCAGGTGTTTGTCAAAAGTGATCTCCTGCAGTTCGTCGATGGCAACATTCTGATGAAGATTGATGTACCAACCGTGCTTGTCATCTTGCTTCCATTGGATGCGCTGTCCTACGAAGAGGCAATCATTTTTGTCCTCGGAACCAACCTGAAAATCCTTCTGAAGTCGTCCCATGATTTCCTTCTCGAACACGTCATCCCCCGTCATAAGAAGATCATCTACATGAAGAGACAGTGCTCCATGAACTTGTCGATTCTTGGCATTGTTGCCAGAAACAGGATCCATGAGGTAATCAATTGCTCCTTCGAGATCGAAAGTTGTGGATGACTTCTTTTCACTCACCAATGCGGGCTTCGGAAGCTGCTTGCCGTAGTACACGTATGTACAACGGTCTGCCCGGGTTGGCACCAGTCCGTAGGAACGAAGTGCCGAGTCAAGGATGTTCCACCATCTGCGGGGTGCGTCATTCAGCCCGTAGGCAGGCTTCTTCATGCGCGCTCCAATGTGTGGTGGATATCCCATTTGAGGAGGTATCTGACAAATGATGTCACGAGACTGATCGTATGCTTCGCCTTGGAGAAATGCTGTCTTCAAATCCATGTGGAATATGTTCCAGCCTTTATTTGAGGCTGCTTGGATTGCAAGGCGGAAACCACTCCTGGATGCAGCAGGACTGTCTGTCTGCTGATCATTCTTCTGTTTGTCTTGGAAGCCTCGGAGGACCTTGGTCTTCAGGAAGTTACCATCCTTGTCTCGCTTCAGGGTTAGAACCCAGCGACCGGTGACCCAGTTCCTGACCTGAATCTTGCGTGTATCGACTAAGTCGAACACTTCATTGTCAAGCCATGATTTGCACTCAAGCTGCTTGGCTTCTAGGAATTGCTTCTGATAAGCTCTTATTTCCGTGGCTGTAGCTTCCTTCCGCTTCTTGCCAATGAGTGCGGATGTGGATGAAGCCTTCAAGGATTCTTGCTTGGATGAATACAGAACTAAGAGTGCACGGTCATCGTCGGTCATGTTCTTGCATAACTGGTCAACATGATTCTGATCTGTGTATTTCTGATGAGAGAATCCGCATCGGGGCGATGGGCTAAAGGTCCCTTTCACACGTCCAAGAAGGACAGGGTTGCCTTCGATATCTCTCGGAACCGTAAAGGATCCGGTGTTCGCACAGATCTTCTGTTCGGCTGTCATGAGTGACCAATGCGCTTCATCTAGAACGAGATCAGCTTGGTGATCATCGTAGGATCTGGTCCTCTGAGAGTCTTCTGAATCTCCATCTTCCTGGTCAGTGTATCTCATGGTTCTTTCTGAACTTCCAGTGCCGGATGAGGTTGGAACATGAGGAATCAGCTCTTCCTCACTTTCATATTGACCGGCAAATTCGCTGGATTGTTCGGATTATAATTGGATGAAGATGCAGGATCATGTCTGGGAGAATGCCCAGGTGACTCATCATTGTCATCTGGCTTCTTCTTCTTCTTCCCAGTCTTCTGCTTCTTTGATGGACTGCCGGTTGTTTCTTCTTGCGCAAGTGTTGGCAGTTCAAGATCTTCATCTTCTGCTTCGGGATTTGTAAGAATCGCAGGTGGTGAAGGTACCACGACAGTCGGAAGAATTGGCTGAGATGATTGCGACTGTGACGGCAAAGAGACATCACCCCCCAGTCGATTGAGTCCACTTGAGGATGAAATGGACTGTTTTTGCCGTTTAAGCGCTGCATCTCCTCCGCCAGGCTTGTCGTGTGGCGGTAGTGGAGGGTCCACTGGACTGTCTGGTGACACACTGCGTGGTGCTGGCGGCATGGGATGATCAGGCTGATGTGGAGGATCCGGACATGTTCTCGTCCGGTGGCGTTGGAGGTCTTGGATCAGGCATGGGATGGTCCGGTTGATCAGGTGGCTGCTGCGTGTCAGGTTGTTGAGGTGCATCCGTTGGATCCAATGGATCCGTCTCGATGGGCATCGGCCTGATAGCCGGCGCATCGGTGAACGACTGATGAACGGATGAAAACATCACAGCGTGCCAAGTCTTCGGATCATACTTCTCCCAATTGCATTTTGATGTAGGCAAGACCCAGATTCTATTCAGCTGATCAGGCTGCCAGAAGGATGTGATTGCATCGTCCGGAGGTGGCGTAATAGGCATATTGATGCCAATGGTGTGGACGTAGGCGGTGCATGCATCATACTGAGTGGATGAGATGCACAATTGTCTCAACTTCTTACAGCCATTCCACATGTTCTGACATCGCCAGTCATTAGGATCTTGCTTGAAGATATCGATTTCAGTCCCAGGTGGGTACTGCTTCATCGTCTGTGAAGCGGTTTCACCTGCAAGTGTCGTAGGAGGATGTGCGCGAGATCCTGACAGAACTGGTAAAGATACACCTGTGCCAGTTTGGTCCTGCTCCGAAGGTACCAGCGTTTCCCTCTAGGGGTTGGTGTTCATGCTTGACTGAGCTGGACAATTTTTTACACCTTCTGAAGATCGGTCTCATGACCTCGGAAGGTAAACAGTGCATCAAGCTCGTGGGCTTGAGACTTCTGAGCCCGGATTCAGGATCTTTAAGACAATTGTTGCATGCGTTTCAGATACCATATCCTGGATGTCTGAGGATTTTCGATGATGAAGTATCTTCTGTGCTTCAACTGATATCGCGCAATGGATGCCACAAATTCAACCATGGGAAGGTAGCGTCTCCGCTTTTCCCCAACCTTTTGTTGGTCTTGTTGGATGTTCTGCATATTTGACCATGGTCTACAGACCGGTGCCATAAGGATGACATCAGGTGCTTGTTCCCTGATGATCTCCATGACCGTGTGTCGTCCCTTGGATGTCATTACATCGAATCCTGTGCGGATGTCTACGGGAGTCCCAACCTTAAGACCTGATAGTGCACAGCATTGACTGAATCTGGCACTTCCTGCAATGCGAGCTCCAATGGTGTTACACCCCCGTAGGTGACGGTCTGATTCCTGACAGTTGCAGCGGCCTTCACTAGCTGCCTATATGTCACTTTCTTCAGTGTCGCGGGTGCTGTACCTGCTTTGATGGAACTTAGCATGATCTTGAGTTGTGCCTTCAGGAGTCGAACTGCTGCTTCAGCTCGATTTGGCCATGGTGTATTCGGTCCCAAGGATATCGGTGTGATGTCAAGGGACTGATAGAAATGTTCCCATGTATCTGTCATGAAGGCTTGATCTGCGACAACTGATTTGGGCTGCAAGTGGTACTGGTCAAAATAGTTCCTGAGGACAGTGATGTTCTCGGCTTCCTGCGTAGTTGTCACTGCCTCTGCAGTGAGCAATGTTGTTGCTCCATCCAGGATGACAAAAACAATGATGTGTTCTCCTGTTCCAAGAGGAACTTGACAGTGATCAATGAATGTCATGTCACCAAAGGTGTCCGCTCGAAGTCCACTTGTTTTGCTTCGTGATGGTGCATGTTTTGCCGCTTGGCAAACTTCACACTTACTTCGGATCTTGTCAAATAGACCGAATGTGGATTTCGGCAAATGAAGTGTTCGGGTTCTAAATCGAAATTGATCTGTTGTCATGTGATGATGCTGCAGGTGGAGTTTCTTCAACTCTTCGGGATTTGACAATCGCTTGTGGATTCTGCCTAGGGCAAGCGGAAGCGATGTTGGTTCTTCTGAGGATGGTGCGAAAGGATCTGGCTCAATAGTCGACCGGCCCCTCTTGTCGATGATCCTGTCTGCTGCCGATCCTGAACCTGCTTCTTCGTCCTTAAGCGAATTGTCCGCGAAGGTGAAAATGGTCTTACCTGTCCACAGGTTAATCATCGGTTTATTTGCCTGGGATGTAAGTCTCCAATTGTCTTCTAGAATGTCTGGATCTCCACCTGCGGATGCATCACTGATTTCCGTAGTACGTTCTCGGCTAATGTGATGAGGATTGATTGGACATTCCGTGGCTCCATTTGGTGTGAACAGCGCCTTTCGGGGCGTGATGTGCGCACGGATGAGCTGCTTGTTCTTCTTGTCAAGGATCCAATGGTCCTGCTTTTGAGACCCAATGATCTTAGGAGTTGCTAGGTCCTCCTTTGTCTCGGATGATTTTGCTGCACAAACAGTTTCGCTCTGGAGGGAAACTTGATGCTGTTATCATCGTCATAGACATAGTTGATGAGGCCCTTGTGAGCAATTTCTCCATGCACCTTCACTCTTGCAACTCCAGCAAGATCGACGAGTGCATGTCCTGTACCGGATACTGGAACTGCTTGACGGTTCATGCCAAAGGCCTTGCATGTGATCTTGTCACATCGAGGTGTGTGCTCGATGGTCATGTAGAGGTTCCGCATCTGGCTGATGCTGAGAAGGATCGGTACAGTTCCTTGTTCAAGGATGTCGATGTTGGTACTGCATGGAGGAGTTGTGTGATATCGAAGATGCAGGGTCCAATGTACCCTGGCGGTCTCTCCGTTTGCAAAAGTGAACTTGGTCTCGGCCGGGATGTACTCATAGGAGATGATGTCCTTCATTGGTTCGATGGCCTGAGTAAAACGCTGGATTGCATGCCAGCTGCCCATAGATCTGGTACATCCATTGTCCAGAATCGCATAGGTCGGGTTGTGCTGAGGGTTGATGACAGGCGCCGTCAGCTTTGTTGCCAGAAGGCTGTGATTTGTTGTGACGGACAGATTGTGTTCTGAAACTGTATCTGATTGGATCAGCTTCTCCTAGATGGCCTTTTTCCCAGGATGCTCATATGCATCATGGAATGCCATTAACGCTTGTCCTGTGCTGGATGTCTCATGGGATGAGTGCCAGCCATGTTCGTTCCATGCCCATGATTGATCCCAGTCTTGGTCTGTCCAACCGGCATAGGTAGGCTCCATGGATGGTGCAGTCTGCTGGATGGCGGGCTGCTCCTCCGTCTTCTCTGCTGTGGCTGAGAACGTCTTGGATTTTCCTTTCTCCTGTCCGCTCTTTCCTTTGCCACTCTCATAGGATGGATAACCTTTGTTTCCATCATAGGGATAATGGAATTTTGATTTTCCTTTCTTTCCCTTCTTTCCTTTGCCTTTTCCCCAATGCCTGGTCGTAGGGATCATAGTTTTCGTTGGCCATATTGGCCTTTCCGCCAGAACCGCTTTTTCTGAAGGGTTTAAAGCCACCTCGTTGATGACTGCCCTTTTTGTTTCCTGATTTTCCTTTTCCTTTTCTCTTCTTGAACTTGAAGTTCCGCCCCGACACTTTTCTTGCTATGAACGCATCGTTCTCCTCGAGGACCCAGAACGTCTCTTCATCGTTGTTTGACACGAATCCTTCAAGTCCTTCTTCATCCTCAACCCAGAAGCCTTCTTCTCCTTCGTATTCACCTTGTTCGATTGAGGTCGGATGGATGGATCTTGGATCGATGTCCTCGTCGTGATGAAGAGTTCATGGTAGTGCGTCTTCAGCATCTCATAGGAGTAGTTTTCTAGTGAGATGTTTCTCAATGACATTGCACTTGTCAGTCTTTCTCGTTGCTGATCTGACAGCTCACTTTGAATAATGAAAAACTGTGCAATGAGATTATCCCCGAAGGGAAATGCGTCCCGCTGTCTGTCCTGCATTCCTTGGATATACTGTCTGAGGACTGTCGGATCGTCCTCATTGAGCAGGGCTGGAGGCGGTGCTCGCTTGCTGATGTCGAGCAATTGTTCTTGCATTTGCGTCCTGTACGGACTGTCGAAATGATGTGGACTGTGCCGTGAAAACGGGCATCAAGTCCATCCATGCTGCCTTCAATCTCATAAGAAGGATTTCGAATTTGGAGGTATAAATGAGGAACTCTTGGTTCTGCCTTCTATGGTTGAAGAAACTGAGGAGCCTGTACAGATACACGTTGGTCGCGCCTTTCAAAAAGTACTTCTTCAGCGTGTTCTTGAAATAGTTGACTCCTTCATCAGGATCTTGCAAAAGGTCGTTTTGGAGGACTGCCTTGTACATATATGCATCTCCGGTCAATCTGCTTTTGAGCAGAGGTCCTCTCTTGGGTGCTTCCACTGTTGTGATGGTCACCCAGTCGTCCACGAGTTCTTCATACCTGAACCAGCTGACTTTTCCGTCCTACGATGGTGGCTGCTTGGCGGTCATCGATAAATTTAGTGTTTCCTCCGTATAGCCTGGATTTTTGGCCATACTTGAATAGGCTTCCATGAAGCCTTCTCCATCGGATGACATCTTCCCTTGGATCTCTGCGGAAAACCCGCTCCACGACCACAAATTGAGGCCCACTGCCCCAGGTGCCTATCCCAGAAGGGAACTGGTACCCTGTGGTAGTAGAGGTCGTTGTTGGTCCCTGGATCTATTCCGGAGAGAATCCAATATGCCACTGTGGATGATTGGAGGATGGATTGTCCCTGGTGGATTGTCTTGTGGATAATCCTGGAAGCGGCCTGCTAAGGTTCTTTTGCTTCACGCGATCATGAATGATGCAATGATACACAAAAGGGGCCTTGAGCCAAATGTTGCGGGAGATCAACTGGTCTGAGAAACAAACACAGGGGGAGGGGGGGGGAGGGTTCAACGTGGTGACTCTTTCAAGGATACCCTCTTGAAAGGTTGCGAACAAACTGCGCCCAGGGTCCAAAATGGGGTCGCTATGTTTGACAACCCCCACTCGTTTGAGTTGTGGCAGCACTGATTCTCGGGAAGTTTTTTTCAAGCGTCTGAGGAAAGAATCAGGGATGCTTTTGGGAGGAATAGAACAGGAATGAACAGGAAACAGAGCGACCACTTCTAGAAGGCCTCCGCACGACACATTTGGCTTTTGTTTTGTGTCTTCAGAGCTTGCCCCTCAATGCAGTTCGCAATTGGTGAGCACGTTAGGTATGGGTTTGAGCTAGTCCATAAATATATACCCTCCCACCCGCGAACATGGAAGCCTGTAGAAAGACTACTTTCCTCTTGGAAAAGGAGCTTTTGGCACAAACCCATGTTAGTTGGTGGGAGGGTATGTCCAACAAAGCGTAGATATTTAGCAATATATATTTTCGAATAACTTTGGAGCATTTTGCTTGGATGTTAGGTCTTTAACTTTTTGCCAGCCAACGGGTTTTCCATTACGCCGCAAAATGTTAAAAACCAAAAACTTTTAGCCGGGGAGCAGAAAGCAACCGAGACAAGGGCTAGAAACAAGGACCGGTTTTCTTCTCTGTAGGTTTTGTCGAGCCCGCTCTGCCTGCATGGGCGGGCCTCGCGCATGAGAGCCTCGGCAACGGAGCAACTCAGGGATTTCGAGCTCACTTTGGCACGAGCTCAACCCGGAGGTTGCATATTTTAATTTTTATTCTTATAAAGCCGAAGGTAACATTTTGCGGTTTTTTCAACTTTTGAAAATCATCTGGGGATGTGTTGTACTTTGCCCAGAAAGGTAGACTAGTGTCGGTCAGAGTGTGGACAACCCAAAGAGCCCAAACACAGATGTCCT
>CAUJNA010001891.1:981553-1028739 GCA_963377175.1 Effrenium voratum | reverse complement strand
CAAGTCCATGTGGCAGTCACCACGGCGCACCACGGATTGGTCGGACACCTGTGGTTCCCTTTCAGACCATCTGACAAGATGGCTTCCTTCAAGAGACCCATACCCCAAAGGATCACCAAGCTCGACTTCCATTTGCTTCAGCCCCTTGGGAAAATGAGAAGCTAGTTTAGTTCCAGTAGTGAAATCGATTCCTTTTAAAGCCGACAAGCGAAGATAACACACATCCATTTCAGCCAATGGACATAGGGGACGCTTTCGGTGCTCAGTCCTTGAAAATCGAGCCACTCCCCGATCGATCCGAGATGCAAAGATGGGAACCAAGTCGGCCACCTGCGGCATGGGAGCTACCGGTTGGGGGGCCCAATTTGGTTCAAAGGATGGGGCTTCTGTCAGTTGCTCAGTGACCCTGGAAAAAAAGGGAACCCTTTTTTGGGAAGATCATTTTAGTGGGGCAGCCACCAAAAAAAAGGGGAAAAAGGGAGCCACTGAACAACTAAGATGGGGCTTCTTTCAGCAGATTGGACCCGGCCGCCCTTTCTGAGGTACTTTTGGAAAGGGAAACAGCCGGACAGAGCCCAATTCGCCAATTGCTGTGTCGCGACCCAGCTGAGATTGGACAAACGGGCTTGTCTCCAAACACGTAAATGGGCGTTGTATCTTGACCTCGGAAGTACCCAAAAGCACACAAATCCCATTGAAAAAATCGTACGGCCTGCTTTGAGGATTACCCCATTTAAGGGTTGAAGCCTTTCCAACAAACGCAACCAAGAATCAGAGCTGCGTGTTTTCTTTGGGGTTTCAATTGTTGGATAGGCAAGGGAGACACACTGGGCCCATTTTGAAAGCTGGCTCCCCGATTGAGACAAACCCAGCACGATGTGGTTCAGCTTCCCCAAATATTTTGGATGCCTTTGAAGCGCATGCGCAGATATGTCTTGCCTTATGAACTGGCGATTCAGATCCTGACAGCCCAAATCAGCACCTTATTGCGCTCGGTTCGCAGAATTTGGGCATGGGAAAAGCCTGACAGGTATCAAGAGAACACCAAACAAAGCCACAGGGAAAGCAGGATAGATACACAGGAAGAAAGCAGGACACCTGTCCTGAAAGTCAATCAGCAGAGGTCCTGCTAGGGCCCCTTTCCAGAGATAGTCTCCTCCCTGCATCTCAAACCTCCATTTGCTGAAGTCTCCTGGATGGAACAAAAATAAGACAAATTTGTCCAATAGTGAAATCGATTCCAACTTTAAAACCAACAGGGGAACATAATACATACTCATTTCAGCAAATGTAAGTAAACAAATCCCTTCTTGTTCGGCCCCAGGATCTGACCTAACTCGAAGTCAACAGGTATCCATGTCTTCTTCTCTTGGAAAAACACCGCTGTTGCTATCCTTCTGTCTTTCCTTGCAAATATATCCAAACAGGTTTTGACCACTTTGAGACCATCCTCTTAGTTTCCGGGAAGTAATTAGGTCAGCCACAAGGTATTCAGCTGATGCTACTTGGATGTTCAACCCACTTAGTCGCTTGAAGCCACCGTTAATGCGAGGATCTAATGACCTATTTACTGAGGGCAAACTGAGCCGTCTTTCTGTCAGTGGTCCCTTCAAGATTGCGTCGCCTTGTCACCAGTCTTGCACGTATGTCGAAGTCCATCGCGATTGCCAATGACTTTAGCAGCTGCCTCGAAAAAGAGAAACTTTTACGTTGGCTGATGTGAAGGTTACTGCGTTGATGCCCAACAAACACCAAGGAATCAAAGTCGCCACCAGCGGATGGACATGCATTGCTTGACGTGTTTCACTGGGGACCACCAAAAAGAGACTCTGGATAAATCATCTTACCCACCCCCAGTATGTCAGCAATACACTATGCTCCTAGCCCAGCAAAGTGAACACAACCAATCAGCAATCCAAACAGTATCTTGGCAACTGCGAAGTTGTACTTTGGCCCAGACATGGGAACAGGGGCAGCCTTTTTGGATAGCTCAGTTTGAACACAAGCCACTTGGCATGGCAAAAAGGAAGCAGCGCGAAGGTAAAGGTGGGAGCCTATCTCAATCAGAGCATCAGTGCCATCAGAGCCCCAAACCACAAAGCAGGCGAATCAACCTGGAACCCCCACAATCTTTGCACAGACCAAGAACACAGGGCTACTCATACAAACCCCTTTCAGCACAACAGTTTTATTTTAATTATTAAAGTATGAAAATAGAATGGAGAAGGAATATGACCAAACCATAGAATAGAGGCTTGGAGGTTATATGACTTTCTATTTCCTGTCTGTTGAGGATTGTTCATGAGATGACACGGGAAGGCGAAAAGATGAATGGAAGAGATGAAAAGGACCAGAAAGAACAAGAACCGAGTGAACGAAGTGAATGGGAGGGAAAGGGATGGATAAAGCCAATTAATATCTTTCATGTTGGCTTTATTATCATCTCCCACCTCCAAGCCTTTCTATTCCTCACGTCATCCCACTCCCTTCCTCTGTCAGGTCGTTATCCCATGTCCACTCTCTTCTCACTGCAGCGTGTTCCAGAAGCCAAGAGGTTGACCATGAGTGAGGAACGAAGGAAGTGAGTGAGGCATGAGATGGAAAGGGATGGACAGGTGTGTGAGAGAGTTAATCCGTTCCATCTGTCCCTTTCCTTCCCATTCACTTCGTTCACTCGGTTCTTGTTCTTTTTGGTCCTTTTCATCTCTTGGATAATTCCTGTCAAGAGATGCCGCCAATGAATGAAGACTTGACCACATGCCGGAGATTCCAAGAGCTGACAGGTGGTGGAGAGAGGAGTGGTCTCCCTTTATTCCGGTGTGAGTGAACGAAGAGAGCGGGAACGAAGGGACATCTCCTCACTGTCAATGGAGAGGAGAAAGAGAAAGAGTTTGGGTTCAAGAGCTTTCCCTTTGTCCCAGCTCTTGGTCTAACTGTGCACTCGACTCACCATCCCTGACTCTCTGCTTCCAAGCCTTTCTATTCCTCACGTCATAGCGGCTTGGATCCTGAGCACCTTTTTCTTTCATGTCAGTCTTTCTGGATTCATATTGGTTTGCTGTTGGATGCGTCTTCTCTGTGAGGCATGAAGGGATGGATGGGAGAGAATGGGTGAAAGAGATCCCATTCACCTCCTCCTTTCCTTTCCTTGGTATCTTCGCCGGGCGGTGTAATCCCAAGAGCAGGAAAGAAGGAAATCATGTATTTTTCATTAATAGATTTATAATATTAGATTTATTGTAAGCTCTTGAATCCTTGTCCTCCTATCTGGATTCAAGTTGAGGTCATAAGGTCTATCTCTTGGAAGCAGCGAGGAGGTGGGACAATATGCAAGAGAACCACCTCCCCATCCGCTGACACCCAAATGCTCTTTCTCTTTGCACTTGGTTGCGGTCAATGGGTGAGAGAGTGATCACCCATCCATCATTGTCCTTTCTATATCCTGTCTTCATGAGATTTGTTCCTTGTCAATTTGCTGTCATCTCTTTCTTCGTTCTTCGTTTGCTCTCAGAATCTCTTCGTCATAGCAGCATTTCCAATCATCACACTTTCCTTACACCTCCAAGCCTCTATTCTATGGCTTGGTCAAGGGAAATGCTATCTCTTTTTCATTTCCCCGGTCATCTTCATTCCCTCCCGCCATTCGGATTTCTCGTTAACACGGTCAAGGAAGAGAATCCTCAACAGACAGGAAATAGAAAGTCATATGACCTCCAAGCCTCTATTCTATGGCTTGGTCTAGGGATGGGACAATATGAAAGAGAACCACCTCCCCATCCGCTGTCACCCACCTCCCTTCGTTCGTGGGTTTGTTGACAGCTGAGATAGAATTTGCTGTCATCCAAGTCCTTCCTCACTCACCCATTTCCCCGCTGTCTTCGCTCGCGGTGACTTGTCAATGGGTGAGAGAGTGATCACCCATCCTCACCGCTTCATTCATCTCTTCGTCACTCACCATCCCTCACTCTCTCCTTCCAAGCCTTTATTGTAAGCTCTTGAATGCTTGTCCTCTTATCTGGATTCAAGGTGAGGTCATAAGGTCTACCTCTTGGAAGCCGCGAGGAGGTGGGAGATGATAATCTGATTAAAAATAAAGGCCAAAATGAAAGATATTAATTGGCTTTATCCATCCCTTTCCTTCCCATTCACTTCGTCCACTCGGTTCTTGTTCTTTCTGGTCCTTTTCATCTCTTCCATTCATCTTTTCGCCTTCCCGTGTCATCTCATGAACAATCCTCAACAGACAGGAAATAGAAAGTCATATAACATCCAAGCCTCTATTCTATGGCTTGGTCATACCAAGTTTATCAGCTCTTTTTTTTGTGTTTTTTTGTTTGCGGGGGGGGGGGAAGGGGGAAGATGTTGAGAAGAGACCAAGAAACAACTGTTGAGCTTTCTTCGCCCGAATCTGGGGGCACAAACACACATAGTGAAAGACTCATATGTAGACAACCGCAAAATATAAACAACCTTGTCCAGTTGTACAAGGACGCACACCAAGAAACCACCGTTGCCAAGCAAACCACAACTAGGTCCTCCAGTAGAGAAGTTAGAATAAGGGTACCATTTTTTCAGGTCGTCGAATTTCGCAGGGGAACCCTCCTCACCAAAAAGAAACGGTTCAGAAGGGCACCAATTGCCGGGGGACCTAGACACAGGCGCTGAGTTTTGGGGCGGGGTGACTTTTGGTCTCGGCGCCTCGGACCGATGCTCCGGCTGGCCTCGGGGGTTGGACCCAAGTCCCGTGTCCCGCCAAGTTACGTATGGGTCCGTAGTTGGCAGGGCAAAACAAGGTGCATGAACACGAAAAAACTCCTCCCCCCCCAAAAAAAAAGGGGGCCTAAGCAAGGTCCTTACATGGGATTTCATGATGCCCCCCTGATGCCCCGCCCCGAACGAAAAGGGTCTGTCCATTTATCTTGCCGTAGCAATGCCAGGAATCTCAGCGTCCAGGGTGCCCCTCGGGCGTGTGTTTAGAAGCAGCGGCGCAGCGGCAACAGGCCTTCGGGTGAGGTGTCAGTTCTAGGTCCCGCCAATCTTTAACCACACGTTTTGGGTTTAGGGTCTCCTCACCAAAAAGGTTCCAAATACGTGTCCAACCAAACAAACATATCGCCAACCAGAGGGAAACTCACCTTCAATTGGCCTGTTTGAGTCATGCTTCTGTCAATCATGGTTCCATGCCGGACATGCACAACATACAAAAGACTTGAGCTTTTCCTTTGCGAACCAAAGCTGAGTTCAGATGCTGACTGGTGCATGGCAGTCAGCTGATCCTAAAGGGCCTGGGTTGAGAAACACTTCGACGAGAGTCGCAGTTGAGTACTCTTTGTTTCATCAAACAGCTACGGCAAACGAAAAAAGAGCCAAACTATGTGACTCCATGACCCTTCAAAAATGGGGTCATTACCCAAAATAATGTGTATAGATGTATGTATTTAACATATTTATATATATATATATATATACACTCACACAATTCAACATTGATTCCATAAGTGCCAGTTTGTGCATGACACATCTGGTCATGAGTCATAGCAACTCCCGAAAGGCCGTGCTCAGACAGAAATGGATATTGGCAGCAGTGGAAACAAATGGGTTTGTCTTAAAAAAGGGGAGCCCCCCAAAAAAACTGGTGGTTTTCCTGTTGGCGTCCCTTTAAAACCTGTCGCCGCCTGGTTGAAAGAAACCACTCTCGGCCCAAGAACCCTTCTTGGGCACCCTTAGGCAGAACATAAAACTCGAGCCCCGAGAAATCGGAGCCCAAGCCCTACGTGTAACAAGTCCAACTGCAGTTTGTTCAACAAAGAAGAGGTCGAAACCGTTCCCGAGCTTTGCGGTCCAAGTGCCCCACTCTCAGACCTGCGGCAGGTTGAAACAGATGCATCGTGTCACAGTTGGAACCACTTGGCCACTTCGGAGGGATGATTTGCAAACGCAACAACAACAACCACCATTTGCCGATTGCTTAAGCTTTTTTGGCAAAAATATATACATGCATGTTGCCTTCCATATACTTACGAATATTTGTCACTGTTTGTTGGTTTTAAACGGGATCTTTCACTATAAATAATTGTTTTCAGTCAAGACAGAGGGTGGCGAATCAACCTGCAAACGATCCGCTGAAGTTGCCGGCAAACAAGCTCCCCCTTTCCCGACACCAACAACACCCTAATTTAATAGCCCCACAAACACGTTCCCCATCCCTTCCATCCTGTCCGTCCTTGCAGAGCCAAAGTTGCACCCCTCTACGCGTCGGAATTCCAGCAGAAAGATACCGAATTCCATCACAATTCTTCTTCGTTGATCTTGAAGGGCACTTCGCGAAAAAAGCAGGACGAAAACGGGACACCAACAGAGGTCGGGGAGACATAGTTGAGTATGCGATGGCTCATAAGCCAACCCCGGGCGCTGTGCACACCACAAGCGCCTCTCGTGCCCATAGCGATTCAAGAAGTCGGCGCAGCTCTGGTGCTCGAAGGCCTGACTGAATTCCGACAGCTCCCTGAAGCCCAAGTGGCCATGGGTCAAAAGCCAAATCGTACCAGTGAACCTCCCCATCCAACCAATAAAAAATAGGTTCTAAAATGGGTGGTGAATTCACCTACCCCAGAATGGTAGCATTGGTTTTGACCCACAGCCAACTGGGCATCTGTAGGGAGTCGTTTGCATGGAAGGCGACTCTCCCGCCATCGTTGGGACCCGCGATGCATGTCACAAAGACCGTTTGGGTGCCATGTTAGTGGGTAGGAATCTACCAAAAAGCTGAAGATGCACGTGGTGGTGCTGAGCTCCGTGTTTTGCCGTGTTGTGTCAAATCACTCAGCCGCAGCTTCCTAACACTTGACTGGCTGCGTTCCGGAAGCCCAAACGAGGGAGACAGGCTGGTCGAACACGGAAGCTTCGGGCCAAGCAAATCAACAGCAGCCAGTGGCGGTGCTTTCATTTGGAAAGCCAACCCTGGCAGAAGGGGGCAATGTGCTGGTGCTTGGCTCCTGCTATGTGAACCCGCCAACACAGGGGTTTGGCCACATAGAGTAACCTTCTCGCGCGTGTTTTTGGTAGCCTCCCTGAGTGAGATAAAAGCGAACAACGCCTCGGGTTGCTAACTCAACCAAAGGCGACCCCTGGATGGACGTCAGAGATATGCTATGGTAATTGATGCAACCACAAACCGTCTGCACTAACTTTACCATAACGTGGCCAACCGGCATTCCGAAATCTCATATATGTAAAATAATATCATGATGGGCAAGCTCAATCCCCACCCAATCGATAAAATCGATATCTGCTCAAGGCACTCCCTTCTTTTCTCATGTTCATGGCCAAATGAGCCGCAATCAACAAAAGAGGATCTACCAGAAACCATGTAAAGCATCCAGATGGGGTTGTCCCTCGCTACCGATTTCATCTACCCGGGTTTGGACTGTGGCACAAACAATTTGTTTGTTGGGCGTCCCCGATCTGATTTCCGGCAACAGGGGATCCCGAATCCTAATCCACAATTCATAGTGGAGCTCCAACGTTGCTACAGATTGACATTGACCAACCCACTTAAAGTTGGGTGAAAGTAGATGACGAATTCAGCGAAATCAATCCCTCATGCTGGTTTAGTCATCTCTAGCTACTTGCCTGCATAGACTGCCAGATGAAAGCCTGCCTCCGGCTCCTCCCATTTTGGCTCACCTCAAAGCGCGGGCTTGCAAGCTTCGCCGGAAGTTGAGTAGAGGGTCTGGAAAGGAACCTTTTGGGAGAATCACCAAACATCTCGGCGAGTTTTTGCAGCCAGTTGGCTACTTGGCTCTAGGAAACCTGCGCAGTTCTTGGTTCCTCGCAATTTGTGCGGTACAATGGCCATTTGATTTGCTCATTTGTTTTGTTTGTCACTCTGTCCGCAAAAGTCAGCGATCATCCCTTAAACAGTGTCGAGTAGGCATTTGTGGTTGTTGTTGTCACGAAATGTTGCTTGGCCTCGGCAACGCATTTGAGAAGCCAACAGCGACTTACTACTTTCTCCATTTGGCAGGGGATTCCCTTGGTATCACGTATCATAGGGACCTTCAACCCCGCCGAGAATCCGCGGGTGAATCCGAGCTGAGTCCGGTCTCTCTCTCCCTCTTTCCCCAGGTCGCCCACCCTCGTCCGACCTGCCGGCTCGGCTGCTCGGGCAACGCGAATGCGAGTCAAATATTCAGCGGGGGTCTCCGACATTGGAGTTGGGTGACGAATGTTGACCCAGGATCTAAGTAGAACCCGTCCCATTCTTAGCGGAATAAAAACCCCTCCAAAAGTGGTATGAATCCCCACTAAAAGGGGACACACCCGTATTAATCAACCAGGGGGTCAATCCGGCGTTAAGATTATATAGTTCAAACGACTCCTTTGTTTTGACTCCTTCGTTTGAGGGGAGGTCAAAGGAGTCGACCAGTAATTTGGTGAGCGTTCCGAAGATAAGAGTAAATACTGACCGTTCCCGGGCAGTGACTTTGACCAAGAAGTTGGCCAACCAGAGCGATTTTAACTCCAGGCACCCAACATGCTTCATCTAGACACTGTAAAGCAAGGCCGACCCCGCCAATCCCACACCTTATCTTGGCTAAGGAAGAGCTCATTTTGGCCTGACAATCTACTCTTAGCAGGATAATTGTTTGTGGTAAAGGCAGTGGTGCACCAAACTGCGAGCGAGCTATTGCATAAAGTTGCCAGCCCCAAGCAAGCTGGCCCCATTGAACACTTAACACTAGGTCCTCCAGCAGAGAGGTTAGAATCAGAGTACCCTTTTTTTCTGTAGTCTATTTTAGTAGGGGAACAACCCCCCAACAAGGGCAAAGGGCACTAACAGGAATCAAAAAGAAAGACTGTCTGAGGTCAAAACTTGCAAGCCAAACAAACGGAACTGCTCGGGCTCTCGAAGAGCGGAGCACAATGCCTGACTGATCCGGAACCGTGCGTTGCCAAGGGTGTTCAACAGGGACTCTGCGCGTCCTCAAATCCCCTGCTACAAGCTTAACTTGTGGGTTAAATGGAAACTCAACCACTAAACCAACCAAAAATATCTAAAAAGCTAAGGACCCGGATGTCCGGGAGCAAGGACTGTGCGTCCTCTTGCTCATTTTGTTTTTCCCGCAACGTCTGACTCATCCATGGCTGCACGGTTGGGTATTTTGTGAATGGGTTTCTTTCCGCGCCTCTCCGCGAAGGGCGCATTCAGAAAGTCCGCACACCTCTCCGCCTCCAAGGCCTATCGACTCCCCACCCAGCTGAAAGCCTTCAACAGCCAAGAGAAGGCGCGGGATTGAAGCCAAGAATAAGGGTTGTGTCAAAGGGGAGCCCCCACATGGACCCAAATGGTGGTTTACTTGTGGTTTCCCTTTAAAACAGGCGGCTCCTGAGGCTGTTCAAAATGAATTTTGTTTGACCCATCAGGCTCCTTTGGCCCATCCGATTTTCCACACTTCAAAGAGGACCAAATCCTTGCGTGACCCAAGGAAAGGATTGAGGATTGCCCTCGAACATCCCGTGGGGCAACACATATCTGACCTTCTTTTAAAATATTGTTCTTAGAGGGGCTTCTGCGCTGGGAGGCTTCATGACAAGATGGTGGCTTCGCCGAGACGCTTCGCGGACCTGTTTTCTGCCAACTACTTTTGGCCTTCGCGGCATAGGTGTTCTTGTTGGAAGATAACTGGAAAAATAGGTAGTCTTGGTAGATGATTGAACCACCAGCCAGGGCCCTCTATGTGTTAATCTAACCAACCGAAAAAGGACACCTGTGCTTCGTGAGGTCACTTTTGTGTTCAACCGCGGGGTCGCGATTGGCGGGAGTTGGCCCGCAGCTAAAGTCATTCTGAGAAGGAAATTCGCGTTGGCGGGTTCACACAATCAAAGACACAGACCAGCACAAAGAGAACACACGTTGACAAAATCAACCGGGCGTAGAGGAGCCAAGCCAGCCCAGCACATCCTTTCTGCCAATGCTGGCTTTCAACATGAAGACACCCGGTGCTGCTTGGCTTAAGGCAAAAGCGCCGTGTTTCACGTTGCACATTGCGTTTTGTGCTGCGGGTCGTGTGTCTTTTGTTTCCAAAAGATGCGCCGTTGGGGCTGTTTGTCAGACAAATCCAGCTTAGTATCGCTGGATGCCTGGCTCTCTCTTGAGCCTAAACCAGGTCTGAGAAACCTGGACACAAGCTACCCCTAATACGAAAGCATGGACATCGCGTTTGACAAGATCCCATGGTTCCTGTAGGGATACCCATGCTGATCCAGGATATATATATATAATATATATATATATATGATATACCACTCCCTCACATGGCCAGCTTTTTTTTCCGGTGCTCAGGGTGCGTCGTGAGAGATCGGGGCCGGTGCGGCCCTCGAACTCAGAACTCTCAACGGTTTAGAATGGTTTTGGCCTGCAAAACAAGCTAAGGGACGGCCCCATAACGAAAAGGCGCGGGGTTGTTTTCTTCAGCCCATGTCGGGAATGTCAACATATGATCTGGACGTGGACCCCCTCGCTTCCTTTTTGCCGTCAGCGGTCAACCACCTGATGATGACAAGCTTCGGGCCGGGCTCGCATCCAGCCTTTGCCCTGTCGCCGAACTATTTTTTGGGTCAGCCCGGACAGAAAATGCCTGCGCCTTGTGGCGCTGTCAAACCGGCAAGAAAAGTCGTCAATAATATCAAAAGAATAAACAAAAGAAAGAATACTTCCATTGACTACACAATAGTCGCTTGTCATCCAAATATGATAATTGAGCTGAAACACTTCACTTTACTTGAATAAATGAACTAAGAACTAACCATTCAACATCAATGTTGCTTCTTCGAACAAACAAAGCTGACATATTGCTTAAAGTGTGAAACGCGGGGCAATGCTGAACTTGTTTTTATCATACTACGGACAAACTCTGCATGATAACCTGGCGAAAATCCGTCGGGCAAAGGGCACCAACTGTCTGCGCCTGCAACTCCGCCTCCATCTCTGGCAGCTCTTGGTACCTCGGATGAGGTGTCGCAAGTAGGGCCTGCGCAACGATCGTACTTCTCTATGGCTCCCTCATGTTGTGAGGAACGAAATGGTTTCTGAGCGAGGGAAAACCCAGTCGATTGTGCGGGGCTTAAGTCCCAACCAAGTCCATTCTTCCAGGGGTTGATTCCTTGTCCATTCTTTTCAACCATCTTTCTTTTCAAAAAACCGGATCTGTTTCCCCAGGGTTTTGGGTGGTTTTGTAGAAAGAAGGATGCCTGGGAAGAATGGGGAAGGTACCCCTAGAACTTCACACGATGCCCTTCTGCGATGGCTGTCCTCTCGTGACCAGTGCTTGCAACCTTCAGTCCTCCAAGCAAGGTACTTATGTTAGAACGACCCTCTGTTGGGGTTGTCCATGCTCAGTGGGTCCCGAACTCACCAAACGGACAGGGCAAAAAGAATCGCATTGGGTCTTTTATGTTGCTCGTCACGGGGGGGCGGGCTCGAGCCTCACACTGCCCAAATACAAGGAGTTCCTTGGAAATCCTCCACAATGCAGTTGGATACAAAAACAAGAGGAGTGGCACCCTGACTCAAAGGTGGTCCCTTAAAGAAAGATACAGTACCCAAATTATCTGTAGCTTGCAGAAAGCCGTCTGCCACTTCTGGTGGAAAGTGTTCCAGTTGCTCAGGTATTGACTTTGGCTGTGTGCCACGCTCACAACTCAACCCCCTGCAAATTCTCAAAGAACAAAACCGCTTCCTAAGGCCAACAGAGTCCCCGGGGTTCAGGCAGGCCACCATTCAATCAATGATTTGGGTTTATAGAATGTTCACCCTTATTTACCGTTCAACATATGTTCATCCTCCAAATTGGGCTTACAATGGGGGGATGAACCCCAGAAACAGTGCATGTTTAACTCTGTGATTTGCATCTCCAAATGCGAAACAGTCGCTTGCTCCCCAGGCTTCAATTCAAGAGTTCCCGGTTGAAACCCATGGTCAAAACCCACATGGACCTGCACAAAGTCCCAAGATGTTTCATTGCTTACATGCCAATATAATGAAAATAAGAACGTGAAAGCACACTGTTATATTATCTTGACTGTTTTAAAGTACCCTGCACTGTTCAATTTGTCTTCGGCCTAAACATGCTATCGAAGTCCGGAAACTGGTCACACACCCATAGGGTTTGGCAACTGGCTGCCAAGCGGTTGCTTCGGGAAATCAAACAGCGATTGAACAACCATGGCACGGGATCTCCAACAAAAGAGAGTATCCGATTGAGTCACGATTGGAGTAAGCCAATAGTCCGGTGCGTTCAATTTGGCTTCCCTTAACCCCAAGGGCCCTGGTCTCCTGGTTACTCTTTTCCCCTATAACCATAGGTTCCAAGTGGCGCAGGATTTCGTCCATCCGCGGTAGCCTCAAAAAGACACACAAGCATTCAGCTATCTACGTCCATTTGTTGGTGTTCCACAAACAGGCACCAGAAAATGATCCACAACAAGCAACCAGAACATGAAAAACAACCGTACATTCTTTGCTGAGATTCCACCAACCCAGAAAAAGAGCTTGTCTTCTCCAAAAGCCGCCTTCTGCCCCCTGACCCGGTTTCACCTGTGACTCGCCAGACCCGGCTCGTCCAAGAGCCGGGCTCGTCCAAGAGCCTGAGCTCCTCCACGCCGAAGCCCTCCTGCGCCAGCGAGGCTCGGTAGTTCTGGGGCCCTGGGGTACAGCTCCGAGTTCTGGGGGTCCGAAGGCCGAGTTCCATTGAAATGGCGCAAAACAAATCCCAAAAAACACTGAGACATCTTGAAACTTTGGGCAGGTCCTTGGCCCATGTGGGTTTGGACCATGGATTTCAACTGGCAACTCTTGAATAGAAGTCTGGAAAGCAAGCGACTGGTTCGCATTTGGAGATGTGAATCACAGGGTTTACACATGCACTTTTTCTGGGGTTCATCCCCCCATTGAAAGCCCAACTTGAATTAATGAAAATATGTTGAAGGGTAAACAATGGTGAAGTTATATATATATGTATATATCTGTTGACCCAATCATTGTTTTCATGGTGGCCTGCCTGAATTTCAGGGTAAACGGAGACCCACAGGAGTTGATCAAGATTGCACTACCATGTCCTTACAGAACTCCTGGTAGCTCCTTGTAGCTCCTGGTAGCTCCTTAGCTTCCTTAATCACCAGCTATAGTGAATGGTTGTTTTCCGGACAGTACCCGGACCCTCAAGCTACCCTCAAACATGCCCTTGTTTGAGCTTGCTTAAAGAAAGCCCACCGGGAAAATGGAAATTCGGTTGTGTATCTTCGGCCCTGACCGCTCGACAACGGGTCCTACTTTTGAGGGTGACCTGTGGCTTTAAGAAAGGGGCCGCCAAAGCAACAAAGGCACCAAGGTACCCCTTGGGTTCAACCCGCATCAAACGAATGGTTGACCCAAGTTGGACGATGAACATCCAACTTGGACAATTTCATGGTGGTTATATTCACCCAAGTAGTGATCTATTGCTGGTAACCCCAGATAAAGGGGGAGATTCTCTTGTATCACAGAAGTGGGAATAAACCCCTTGATTCCACAACCCTGGTGGTAACTGAACCGCAGGGGTACCTTTTGTTGGGGTTGGCACCCTTTAGAGGGAAAGCAAAAGGACAGCACCCCATAGACTCAAGCCCCATGAACCACGAGCGCGACCTGGCCCATGGGATTGACAAGGGCAGTGTTGTTTCTCCCTTCATTTGCTGGTTTTAGGGTGCCCCCAAACAAAGGGGGTGTTTTCAAGGGAAACCACAAGTTGACACCGCCCATCTTTTGGGGGGTAGCCCCATTTGGACAACTTCGGATGTCAAGTCTTCCAAGGGTCTGTGCACACAAGCACGCGGTGGATATTGGCCATTGCTTCATTCCGGTGCGCTTTGCTTTGCGTAACAAAGCGTTGCCTGGCAAAATAGTCACAAGTCACGACCGGGAAACGTACGGCTGCGCCATGAGAGACACCTAGTCGCAAAACCCCCCGTGTGAGGTTGCTCAAATGGGGGTGTCTGTTTTTGGGGGCACCCGCAAAATGGAGGCGTTCCTTTTGGTTTCCCTTTAACATAAGAAAAAGGACCTACATTTGCCATGGTGATGTTTCTTGTGGAACACAACCCACAGAAAGCATGGCCTACTGCCTCGGAACGGCACGTTTGTGTTGCCACTCAATTTTGGGTTCTACGGCCGTGAACAGGATTCTGAGACTACCAAGGCACACTCAAACTTAGGGAATTTCCTTTCACTGGAAAGCAAGCCCCCTGGGTTCAAGTCTACCTTGGTCTGGTACGACTCTACTTGCATCTCACGGCCATGGACTCTGCGCTCGCAAGGGAGCATCACCAAAACTTGGTCCTGGCCCCCCCCCCAACCCGTATCAGAGCCACTCAAGAGGGACCCACCCGAGTTTAGGATACCCTCATGTGACTCATGTTGTGATTTAACTCATGCCCACTTGATTCACGTCAGCCAGACTGATCCAGGGTTTGCCAACCTTGAAACCACTTTTGAGTACCAGTGACAAGCCGTAGAGACACATCACCTTTTGATTGTCTCCTTCGTTGCTCAAGACAAATACGATTCAACATCGAGGGAAGCTGTTCTTAGAGCGACCCCAAAAGGGCACCGCAAAAACACACACACACACAAATCGTGTTGTCCATGGGGATATCCGCAGTATGCCTTTCCCAGCTTCCCAATTGAGTGACTCGCCCTGCCTGCTCGCCCGGATCAAACTCACCTGGCTGTGGGTCAAAACCAATGGTACCATTTTGGGGTAGGTGCACCACCCATTTAGTCCATTTTAGTGGGGATTGGGATGTTCACTGGAAGTACGGGGTTTTGACCGATGGCCACGTGCGAACATGAAGCCGGGAAGTTGATAGACATCCCAGCAATAACAGACACCCCATGTCAGAACGTCTGAAAGCACCCCCCCCAAAAAAAAACGGTGAAGCCCATCCGACACTCTGGTGGATGCCCAGCTATCTGCATACATGTTCCTTGTGCCAGTCAACTCCAGGCAGGTTGACGCCGGTTTGCCAGAGTCAGTTGAGTTGCAATCCAGGCAGTTGTTGAAAGAAGGTCGGCTTACTGTCCTTGTTGATTGAAACTTCCAACATGCAAAAGGGACTGCTTGAACCGTGGCCAAAACCAGAAAAAATGAACTTGACAGGAAAACGGTAAGTCACCCGAAAGCATGTCAACTTTGAGAACCATGCCAGTCTTCTCCTCTTTAGTCACATTGGGTACCGTCCTCACAGTGATGCTGAATATGGTCAGTCATCACAAAGAGGAACAAGCTGCGACCAGAGCCCAATGACTCTTTCTACCAAACTGCATACGTTAATTGAGGCCTTGAGGTTCACTTCTTTAGTATCCCGATTGATTCGGGGTGTCCTCAAAACCCGTACCACATCGTCCAACTCAACTCATCTCGTTGGGTGTCTCGTGTGGGACGCCGATGGGACTGGTCACTTCAAAACACCGATGCTCGACGCTCGACACTGTCCCTGTTCATCAACCAGGACTTGAACAATTTGAGGCTCCGAAGGAATCCACAAAACCTGGACATATCCAAGAATTAGGGAAATGAGCTCATACATGTGTCCCAGACTCATTTCCGTGTGGTTGATTGGAGATGCCCCTTTTTGAACAGGGTGGCCGCACCCGGCAGGCTGGGGTCAGGGGATTTTGGCCGGTCCGTTCACCACTCGAACAAGGCAACTACTTTGGCTGTGGCCTCATTCATGCTTTGCTTTCGGTTTGTTTCCTCGGCAAGGCAAAGAACTGCTTGTCATGGGCAAAAAAAGCCGTCCATCTCAACGGAAGAAGGGCTGTATGTTTCGAGATCCCAAAAGGGGACACTTCAGGGACTCCTGCAAGAAGCGGTTTGATGCTGCGACTTTCCGCGAGTGGCCCAGGGACATAGGTGGCCTTTTGGAAACAAAATGGAAGGCCCTGGTAAATGGAAGAAAACCTATCTCAACCAGTGCCATCTATTTTTAACCAAACCAACCTACAAAGGACACCTATGCCCAGGGATCTTTCTTCAATACCCAGGCTTGGGACAATCCACCCCGCACCACCGCCTTCAAAGTCCCCATCAAAGACATCCTGGAACTCCTGCCTAGGCAATGATGGAGGTGTGTCTGTGAGAGAACCCCCCTTTGGCTTCAAAGGAATCCACAGCGGAAGCCAACCATGTTCCGCCCCTTTGAGACAACCCCATGGGAATGAGGACAAAGGGGGAGAGGGCCAAGAATGAAGGAAAGGACGAACAAAAAACAACATGCCCAAAGCAGGAAAGTGACAAGTGGCAAGCACATCCGCATCCGTTCTCTCCCACACACACAAAACAATATTAATTCTGCAATCATCTCACAATGGCCGGACCTGTGCCAACAGTAAAAGCAACAAATCAAACACCAGGCAGAGCCGGTCATTGAACTGAAGCGCTAACAAAGGATTGCAGCAGAAGGCGTTACTGAAACAAAGTCAAACACATGCGGGTTGATCAAAAGGCCCTTACATGGAATGACCAATGGGAAACCACCAAACAAGACAGCTTTCGCCACATGAGAAAAGTGACCCAATTGGTCATCTTAGGGCCGAAGGGGCAATTTTTGATCAAGCCCATGGCTCATGGCAACAGTACACCAGACCTGAGGCATGGATATGTTTTTGGTCCTTGGGCCCGAAACGTCCGGTTTCTTTCGTATCCAAGGCGCGGATCGGGATACGGATCCTCCAACTCCGGAGGGGGCGGCTCTTCAGGCAGGACCTGCGGGATCAGGGCGCCAAGGGTTGCAAGATGTACAGAGGAGCCAAGGTGTCGACAGGTTGGTGGAGATCAAAATCGGAGGGGATTTCCTTTAAAGGAAACCATAGGGGATGGAGCCAAGGTTGGTGGAAATGAACCGCAGGGGATTCCCTTAAAAGGAAACCATAGGGGGAGCCAAAGGAACGGACATGCCGGCAAGCAGGAGCCAAAGGAAAGCGAGCCAAGCTTCTACCCTCGATTGATCATCTTGCTCGTGCGATAGGGAATGACCGAGACGGGGTGCTGGAAATGAACCGGTTTTGGAGATTCCGTTAAAGCAAAACCATAGGGGATGGTTTATAGGGGTCGTTCCCTGCTGAGAACCAGCAAGTTATCTCTAGGCTCGGACCTTCCTGTTGAGAAAGGATGGGTCTCTTGCGATACCACAGTGAGATTCCCATCGGGGCTTTGTCACAAATGCTAGGCTCACGAAACGCGGCAAGCACGTCCTCGAGTTACATGCGGGTTGCCATATTGGTCTGCCCGGTAAGTCATGGGTGCTTCTCCAAGGGGAACCCTCGCAATGGCGCCCGGTGTTCCTTTACCTTCAAGTCAATCCCAGGAGGGTATATATCCTCTCAAAAACACACACACACACACAGAGCACACAAGACTCATGTAAGTGGCGTACCACGTTTGTGAGAAAGCGAGTAGGAGTAGGAGTAGTTCTTGCTTTTGACACTTGCATCTGTGTGCCTCTTATGACACTTGCCTCTGTGAGCCTTTTACCCTCCGAAGTGGTTCATTGACTCCTTGTTTAAAGTTAAACATGCCCAAGAGCAAACGACCCTGGGATTAAAATATTCAGAGGATGCTGAGCTGGCATTGGTTTAACCAGAAAATCGCCCCCAGCTACTTTGGGAGGGCCCAAAGCATCAAATGTGAATCAACACTGCTGGACTTGGCAAAGGCACATTCGGAGATTGCTCCAGCCGTCCACTCGCAACGGCCTCTCTTCCATGAAACAAAGACATGTGGCTAAAAGCTAGGGATCTTTTGACAGCCCGTACTCTTCCAACTGGGCCCTCCTATTGGCAAATGAGGAACAGTGAGAACACCGCTGGCTTCACTACGACCTCAGACTGGCACAAAAAACCCTAGCTTGCTTCAGCAGAGCCTTGAGGGCCTGTGGGTTTCTTTTCAATACGCGGAACCCCCACGCTGGATGATTTGGGGTGCCCAAGGGGACCCAATTTGGAGGAAAATCCTGAACGGTAAATGATGGTTACATTAACCATTGTTTCAATGTTTTGAACCCCGGGGGGATGGGGTTCTCCTCAAAACAGAGCTTTCCCTATAGAGAAAAGCACATCCATAAAGCTGCAAACACGGAAGTTCTGAACACCGAGGCCTCCATGCTGTAGTCTGCAGCCGCCTACAGGCTCACTGATGGTATGTTTCAGTTGGCAGGTCGTTTTGGCCTTCGGGACAACTTTGCCATGCCCGAAGATTGAGACTTTATACCTTCACATTTGGACATGATGTTTCCTTGGGGATGGCATGCCTTTGCCACAAACCTTGTTCTAGGACAACTAAAGTCGGCATATGCTTTGGGTCCATGCATCTTCGAGGAATTCTATAAAGGACCCGGACCCCTCCAACCGTTTTGTTTCCTTTTGGTTCCCGCTTTGCGACCATCCGACATGGGGCCGAACCATTCTGGGGCTGTCAAGAGACGGCAAGGTGACGTCCCGTGGGACGCTATGCACCGAACCCTCAAGCTGTAATACCAACCACGTAGAAAGGTGTATACGGACGATGCCGTTATAGCCGAACCCGTGTAAACGTTGTAAGGGAGAAGGAATGATAGTTACAACTGTGGTCCTGACAAATGCAGCGCAAGCAAAGAGTTTTCGCTCTCAATGCCGATCACGTATGTATGCAGTCACACATCAGATCTTGAACCTCAATTGTGTCTTGAGCCAAATGGCGATCAATGGAACCTGGGAAGCAACACCAACAAGGACCTCAGAACAGCTACCCAATTTCGGCACGGGGCCTAGAGGGTTTTAACATCCCCCATTTGGGTCGCATTGTTCATCATGCGGTCCAAACACCACAAAACGTTCCACTGGCCACGGCTTCAACTACGACATCGTGTCGTGCATTCTTTTACTTGCTATCACTACACCGTTCATTCGCTGTGAAACATGCCGGGTTCGATTGTACGAAAAGTGAAACATTCATCCTCCAATCGAAGCACACATCCATATGCAGGTGTATATAATACACTGTGGCCACTTCACTTTACCGCCAGTGAACATTCCAGCTGCCGCATTTGCGCATCGCGCAGCTGTCATCCATAAATGGGTTGGCCACAAAAGTCCACCAGACGCGCCCGCTTGTGATCGGTCTGCATATCTCCGGCAAAGAAACATCGGTGAGTAATCAATGCAAATCATAGCCACTCCAGATACCATGGACAATGCATAAATAATGAAAAGATATCATCTATAAGGTAATAGTTCCATCCATGAATATCCAGAGCGTCATAGTCATAGGAATATGTAACCATGTACACATCCATTCAACTTGGATATATGAAATCATATCATAATGTAAGGTCATTCCATCGCAATGGTGTTGATGAGACGCAAGCAACAGATGGGGACTAACCCACATCGTGCCGCAATCAGCATCTTCACTACGCATACCGGTCCCCAATGGACAGTCTGTGAGTGCGTCGACGGAACTCCTCGTCCAAGTTCTTCTGGGCTTCTCGTGCCCGGACACACTTCTTGTTGTAGTCCTCTGGCAACCAGTGCCCTTTCCGAAGGCACCAATCCAGCAAAATGTGTCGCATTTGTTCGGGTCGACGGCCGAGATGATGGCGCTCACGTTGACCGTGTAACCATGTTTGCCAAGGTTCAGGCCATCCCTCACGAATGATATATACTTACAGTTGAAAGCTAGTGCAAAACATCTGAAAATAATATCACCCACCGGGTGCACTCGGTCCTTGACCAGGAGCTTCATTTCTTCCTTGGTGACATCGAGGATTCTCGCTGCAATCCACAGCTTGTTGAATGTGTAAAGTCCCTCGCATTTGCACACCATCATACGAATATATTCGTCACGCTCCTCAACCGATCGGAAGGCTCTTGTCCGAACATTCTCCGACTGAGAAATCTTCGTTGGTGTTGATGGCAATAGTATACCTTCCTGATCGTGCTCAGTGATGTTGGGGTACCTCTTGAAATCATTGTGGTAAGGGCAGCCCTCTCTCCCCTCGAGCTTGGCATTCATCGGTCTCTCCTCACCACCCTCGAACATCCCCCACATCTTGGACATCTGGAGTGCGATAAATCCTGCCATGTACTGAGCCTCACGCGGCTCGTCAAGGCAGATCGCCATCCGTTGGGAACTTATAATGTCCCGTGACGCCAGATCGGTGTCGCGGTAATGCCAACCGCTGGCTTCTTCTTCTGACGCATAGCCGGATGTATATCCTTGCGTGTCCATGTCGTCATCTTCTCCCGGAACTTCCTCCGCTTCGTCTTCATCCTCCTGTGCTGCCGCATCGTGGTTAGCTTCTTCCTGTGCACGCTTGGCATCTCCAGAGACGTTGGGGTTTTGGTTGTCCTCCTCGTCATCGGATTTGATGTGAATGTAGTATCTTCCGATGGAGATCAGTTGTGCCTCGCACTCCAGGCATAAGCAGAAGCAGGTGGGGATCGCGGTCGCACATGATGGACATTCCGGCACCTCTGTCCTTCCCATGTCTCGTCATTCAGGATGACGACTTTGCTGATTTCGTCCCGGACCTCGTTGACCTGTGCATTGAACTCTTCCATCTTGTTGATTCGATAGAGT
Source organism: Effrenium voratum (assembly GCA_963377175.1). NCBI lineage: Eukaryota > Dinophyceae > Suessiales > Symbiodiniaceae > Effrenium > Effrenium voratum. Next base: position 1,008,082 of record CAUJNA010001891.1, on the reverse strand, counting down.
TCGCAGGCACGATTAACCATGTCAACGATGTAGTGCAGATTATCGGCACCTGTCTCAGTCTCCGGCATCCTCTCGCTGATCTTTGTGACGTTCTGGAGGAACATCGCTGCCGACTCTTGGGATGAGTTGACGAAGCCAGGACAGATCTCGTTCTCCACACACTTCGAGTACGCCCTCTTGATGTCAGCGTACTCCAGGCGCTTCCCTCCGTTGCTTTTGCCAATCCAAATGGACTTGACCTCATAGAACGGGATCACGTCAAAGACCATGAAAGTCCCATTAGCCGCGACTCCAGCCCCATACCGCGCGAGGTTTGCACTGGGAATATAGATGATCGCAATCGGATCCCCTCTCCTCACGTTCCGTAGCGTTGTCTTCGTCGCCACGTTCATCTCATCCCATGGAGCAAACGCCCCGAAGTGCAGTGCTAGCCTGTTACCGCCATCGATTCCGCCGGGGACTAACCCACAGCGTACGATGCTTGGCAGGTTTTCCACATACGTCACATGGGATGCTCCTCCGAGAGAATCACCCATTCTTGCGGAATACCTATTCGCCAGTGCGGATGAGCTCATGAATCCAAAATCACTGTGACCGGTTGTGACTCGGATGCACCAAGGTCTGTACCATCCATCGCATCTGTTGAACATCCTGTCGATGTCGTCCCGATCCACGCCAGCTTCGGTCATTTCCTCCCTGGCTGCCCTCGTATCGTTCGGGTTCATGATGCTCGGAAACCTTGCTGCCAAAACCTGGAATCTCGATTTTCTGCTTCCGGATTCCTGCCACTTGATCACCTCCATGATGCCCATGTATCGTTTCGCTCTCGTGGTGTATGGTGGGAATATGTCGTTGGTCCGGTCGTCAATGACAGCATCAATGTCGACCCATCCACCCTCGTCGCACCTGAAAGCACTTCCTCGGCAATTGCCGAACTTGTGTCGAAGGACTCTGCATAGGTCGTGAGATAGCTGGTTTGCTTGGTCCCTTGTAGTAAATACCGAGCGATCATCACCAATCCTGCATAGTGGAGCACCGTCGAAAGGAGCGATGCAGAAGTTGACACTCTTGCCAAGTTGCATCACGTCCACTTGCTCAAGGATTGCACCTTTGGGAAAGTATTTGGGGTCAACGATGGACGCATACGCCCATGGCAAGTGCACATCACTCACATCGCCATACTTCGGGATGTAGCATGGGATGGTGTCGCATCCCATCTCAAGCGTCTTCTTGAATGTCCTGTTGTCCCCGCACGGGTTGTAGGTGAGGTCAACGCCACCACATTGTAGCTCTCCTCCCTCGGCCGTGTCAGCCATTTCCACCAAATTAATGGTGTAGCTGTACATCTCAATTGTTTCTTTCCCTGCTTGTCCTCCTTTCTTTCTTTCCTTGGACGTTGATGAGGACGGTTCCTCCGTATCCCCCATGTCTTCATCAGATGAAACAGGGTCACTGCTGAGTAGCTCACGGAGCACCTTCATCGCCTTCTCATTTCCAGCAGCCCCTTCAATGTCCTTGCAGTCGCCGTCGTGGGCCAGGTTCGCGCACTTCTTACAGATCCCCATATCTCCCATGCACTTCTCCATTGACTCCAGGAATCCTAGTGCCGCTCTCCGCCCGTCGATCACTCGCTGCTTCTTATCTTCCTTCTCAGCATTGGGCTGAGAACTTCGACTCGGGTCTGGTGCTTGACCAAGACCCTCATCTTCGCCCTCCGTGGCCTTTCTCTTGGAACCTTGTGCAGAGGGCTCGGTGATCAGGGATCGTGGATGTCTGGGCTTGACCTTGTTCATGATGTCAAGCACCTCCTTCGTGGGCACGCCGAGCTGTGCGGACGGTCTGTTCCGCTTTCTGTTCTGGCCCGTCGTGTGGGTCACGTTCCCAGCGAGGTGTCGCACTATTGACTGCTCGAACTCCCTCTTGATCTTCCATGCATCCTTCCACAGTGGCAGTTCGTGCTGGAAGTACGACATCACCTCAAAGAATCCCAACACCATCTCGACGACGTCTCCCAAGGATTCCTCGTTCGTGGTTTGTCCCAGGAGTTCATACATCGTTCCTTGGTCGAGCACACTCTTGATCCAGGACGAATATGCCACATTGCCAAGATCCTTGCCTATCAAGAAGATGGACATCCTCTCCTCGACTCCCTCGGAATTCTTGCACACGATCACATCCCGGGATGCGCACAATTGCTTCCCGTGACCGTTGTTGTAGAACTGCGCTGCTTGATCCACAGTCATGCTCACGAATCCCACGTGAGAAAGCTCCTTCTTCAGCCTTGAATACACGAGCTCCCGTATGATCGTGATCATGGCCTGGATATTGTTGACGTCCACCATGAGGTTTTGAAGGTCGGGGATTGCCACCACGCATTCCGCGAAGAGGCGCGTGTACATTTTCTTCCCCTCGATAGACATTGCAATACCGTTCGTGTCCGCGTTCCAGTTCGCGCAACAGTTCACGCAAGAAGAGGGATTGTACTTCGAATTCGGTCCGAGCACCTTCGACTTGCTCATCTGCATCTCTTTAGCGCAAAGTTCGCAGATAAACTTGCTGAGCTCCGTGCCCGTATACCATCGAAGACGTTGATCACCGACATCGGCTTTCCCAAAAGCATCCTGCTCGCCGTGTCCTTCATCTTGCTGCTCTTGTTTCCTCTTCGACTGTGCAGTGAAGGTCGGCTTGTACTCGAATTTCACCTTCGATTCCTCCATGTTCTTCGGGATGTTGAATCGAAGGTCGGGCTCGTTTATGCACGTCCCCTCCAGCTCACACACAAACGCGTTGCTTGGTGCGACCGCATCGATGGATTTCTCAATCAGCAGTCGCTTCAGGAGGAAGTGTTGCAAGTTCGAGCTCCCAGGGATCTTGTAGTTCTTTCCTGTGAGCGCATGGACCACGCGCCACAGGCGATCGTTCTCGGTCACCAGCGCGCCTGCCGCCTTGCAGATCTCGCTAACCTTGTTGGCGATCGTCCCCAAGTCCCCTCTTCCACCATGGAAAGCAACATCGCGATTCACGCTCACCACGACCAGGCCCTTGCATGTGTTGACGAGGTCAGATATCGCCTTCTGCAGGGAGTCGATGATGGGGTTGGCGGTCACCTGCCATCCGCATCCTCTCATGCACACCCAATCATATAGCGACATCCAGATGTGCACCGACATTGGTGAGTCATCCATGTCTCGCCTCCGCCGTTCAGCGATGAGCTTATCCAGCTTCTGCAATCGGGAGATGATATTCAACGTGTCGTTGGGTGAGGAGACTTGCTCACTCGACCCATAGTATGATCTCTCCTCGATGTTTGTCCATCCCTGTTCGTTGACCATCATCTGGAAGGTCTTCGTGCTCCCTTTCGAATTGACGGCCCGCAGGGGCCAATCCAGGACCAAGAAGCTCTTCTTGTGGATCATCATGTCGCGAATCGTCGCCTCGCCAATGGGGCTCCTCTTCTGCCTTTTGATAATCCGGTTCAACTGTCCAGGTGCGTTGTCCGGGTTCTTCTCCGCCTGAATCAACGCGTTGATGGCTTTGGCGCCCGGAAGGCGTCCAGTAATCAAGCATCCTGTTTGGGCACACAAGAAAGCATACAGCTGTAGCCACGCCGCATTTCCCTTCCCAACATAGGAAAGAATGATCTTCTCCGCGCTGGTCTTCTCCTCGAAGTGCAATAGCGAAGAGGTCAGGCATCTCAGCATACACTCCCAGTATGTTGCGTTCTTGCCTTCTGCAAGACACGGCCCAAATACAGTTTGTATGATTGGGTACCCCGTATTGTTGTCTATGTTGAATTTCACATTGACAGTCGCTCCGCCCAAAGTGGAACCCCCTTCGAATGAAGTGTAGGTATCATGTCCAGCAGTTGGGTTGATAATTACCCATCTGTCGTCGTCACCGCCAGAATTCATTCGGAAAATGGAGTCGATGATCTCGTTGTCGATCTTGACAGCATCGCTGGCTTGCGACCCCCCACTTGGAGCTCCCGGCTGGGGGACTGACCCACCAGCGGTTTGACTCCTTTGCCCGGAGCTTGATGCCGACTTCTGCTGTCGCTCCGTCTTCCGTGGCGGCTCGGTCTTCGATGAGCCCATCACCCACCATGTCGGCTCTTCCCCAACCACGAAATCCTCGGGGTACTTCTCCAGTTCCCTCTCGATTTCATGAATCGTGCAGTATTTATTCTGGAAGAATTCGATCATGACGTCCTTCTCGGCCTTTTTCTCGATCTCCTTCATCCAGCTTACCCACTTGCGCCGATCTTGGTTCTCAGCGGCCCTGTCAGCCGCGTGCGGTGCCAAACTGATGGAGTTAATGTTCATCGCAGGCAGCTTCGACTCATAGATCTTATCGATGCACCACAGGAAATCCCTGGCGTACTCAATCTCCCGGTAGAGATCGTTCAGCTCCCTTTTGTCTGGACGGAAATAAGCTGTATACGACTGATCTTTGGAGTCCTTCTCACCGAGCAATGGCTGCAATCTCCTCATGATGAAAGAGACGCACATGAGCGAATTGACCGCTCCGATGCACGCGTCAGAGATGTCACTGGGGTTTGACCCACAGATCATCCAGCGCAATAGGTTGTTCTGGCTGGCATTCTCATCCCTCCTCAGTGCATATGCGAGGTTCTTCATCGATGCCTGCAGCTCATTCTGGTAGACCAACCCAAGGTCCCAATTCTTCTGGTAGTCGTCCTTGGAACCACGACCGTAGGAGTCGATCTTGGGAGCCTTGATCACGCTCAACGTGAACACTTTCCCCCAGTTTCGATCCCTGTATCTAGCGATTCTCCGGTCGTGCCTCTCAAACTCTGCAGTCGTCTGGAACTCCTCGGAGCTCCTCCACCTTCTCGATGACGATGCCCTAGATGACTCGTCGCTGTTGAATTCCTTGTACACCTCCCCAACCGGGGTGTTCTGGTGGAATGCAGCTTTGAACGACCGTTCATCGTTGTCCTCGGCCACGCCTAGTGCGAGATCCCAGATGTTCGCGATTGATCTCAACATATCCGCCCCTTCCATGCAGTACTTGGTTACGTTGAGCAACTCGGGGTTCTTCGTCAGCATCGTTGCCTCACCGCAAAGTTGGTTCAGCGCCGACACGATCTTCTTTCCCTTGCTGCAGAATTCCCTCAATCCAAGCATGCATTCGTCGGCAGAAAGCTGTCCGAAAACTTTGCTGATGAACTCTAAGGCAACCCTCATAGACTGCCCTTCACCTTTCATCATCCCGCGGCCCTTGGCAGAGTAGTACGCAGAGTATGCATAAATAGCTGGGACGCCTATGTCCTCGATCCACTTCACGCACATACCCAGGTCGCTGCTCATCTCCATCCTCTTGGGTATCCTCTTGCCTTCCTCGATGGCGTTCTTCACCAAATTTCCCAAGAAGATTGCTGCTTGCCTAGATTTCCCAACAGGCACGCAGAAGAACTCATTCGTATTGACGACATTCGGATTGGCAGTCATCTTTATGATATTCTCCAGAACCAGGAAAACCCAAAATAAGCAGCTGCAAATGAAGCCACGGAATTGTCCCAATATGATCCCAGCTTCAGATTGAGGTGACGAACTCGTCCAGCTCCTCCTTGAAGCCTGGGGTTCGGGACTGACCCAGCTCCCCGTATGCACCAGAGGTTCGGGACTGACCCAGCACCTCGGTTGTGCAGTTGGGGTGGTGCAGATTTCGCTCGCAGTAGCTTGGTGCTTCCGCGATTTCCTTCGCGTAATGCAAGCAAGAGCGAGTTTCAACGGTGCCGGTTTGAGGCACCTTGCTCGAGCACGAAAACGGCGAAGGATCACACCCACAATTATTGACGTGTACAACTGGGTTTCTTTGGTTTCACGACCAGCACAAGGTCCATGCTCATGGTTTCCATTGCATTTCTTAGACAACGAGCCACCAAGTTCAAAGTTCCATGAGACAACTCTCCATGGTTTCTTGATTGGCATGGGTTTGTTTGCATATCTTTGTTTCAAGCCATAGCGACACCCATCAAACTCGTGACTAGTCCCATCATGCACGACCTCATGCAGTCTCTCATCTTTCCAATAATAACAACTTCCAGGCAACTCAAACAAAATCGCAGCTCGTTTTGTCATGGCATGCCGTTTAATTTCAACGAACCGTTCAAATAATCTCCAAAATTCTCTTTGTTTGGCCTCGATTTTCTCTGCGGTGTCAATGCCGCGAGTCTTGTTGAGGCGAGCCCATGATGATCCCCCCGTGCAAGGCCCGGCGAAGAACAACAAATCGGAAGGTTTGGTAAGCACATGTCTGGCGATTCTCCCCCCGTACTCGCTCAGTAAGTCATCAACCAGAGTTATGGTGACGACCTGCGGCCCGTCATGGCGGGCAAGAGCAGTGAACCAGTTACGTGGTTCGGAACATGCCATCAGCACGATGGGCCGAGCCAAGTCAACACTGTAAAGAGTGACGACTGTGCGAGTTCTCATACCAGGAAGCGAGACATGAACAGGAGCGCGAAGCACACCATCGTCATGTTTGACCATCGCGAGTTCAATACCCGGCGCTAACTGTGGCTTGTGCTTCACCGCAATGCGATACGGAACAAAACAACGACCAGGGACAAGCTGCTCGTGATTGATATGCAGACAACGCATGAGCAATTTCAATCGGAGCAACTTTTCCAAAGCAAGGTCGTTAACACACTTCAACTCTATGCGCTCGTTCGACAGTTCTTCAACAAATGCGGCCAGCACGGACTGCATGTCAACATCCCCGGACCCGACGTGAATTGGTCGTGGTCGTGGAGATCGTTCCCGCGCCGGTGCAGCGACCGGTACGGGATGAAACTGCCAAACTGCGCGTTCAACCCATCCATCAATCCGCGCACACTGCAACCCAGGGTCAACCCTATCCTCAACCTTGAGCCATGACCCGTCCTCAGAAACCAAGTGGAACGAAGCCACTTGCTCCTGAACGGTGTTTCCGCGAGTGAGGTTTCACACGCATCAATCTGGGTCCCTTGGCAACGACAACCGGATCATGTCCTTCATGTTCATGCAACCCCTCCTTGGACGTCAATCCGGACCACCATAGATCCGGGGGCATGATCGGAATGTGCGTGTACGGAAATGTGGGAACTCCGTCAACTGTTCCCGAAGCAGTCTGCATGGTCCCTTTTATGGGATCACACGTGGGTGTGAGCGCCTTGAGGGTATCCGGGTCAGACAGCAAGCTCGGGTCAAGTAGACCAATCTGCAGACATGCATGTTTCCATTTGCGTCCATCATTGAACGCCTTGGTGTAGATGTCAGCCGCCATTCTGTCGGTGAATACGCCAAATACATGTAATCACGTGTGAACATCTCATGCATCCACGAAATGCTAACACCATGGCTTCTCTCCAGGTGGCGCATCGTGGGGTTTCTCCCCGATCGCACGACACCGATCATAGCCTTGTTATCGTCATAGAACACAAAGTTCGGTGACTTCTTGAGAATCCGCTCCACCAGCTTGAGAGCGGGCATACCCATCGATCTCATGGCAACATCGGCCGCAACAATCTCGGCCTCGGGAGTGGAGTGACTCACACAACCCTGTCTTTTAGAGCTGCCAGACAACAGAAACCGGGTATTAGGCCCTTGTATATTCAAGTGTCCACCGGAGGTGGAACGCAGCGAGTCAATGCATCCCGCAAAGTCAGCGTCCGCATACAAGGCCAAGCGCACATCGTCCATAGGGTCTCCAACCCAACCGACCATGCGCCAATGTTTGGTATGATGCACATAGCACATCAAGTGATGCAAACCCCGATCGTCGGAGTCAGTCCACCTATGCACGTTCCGTGCTAGGCGATTCACTTGCCGCAACAAATCGAAGCGAGCAATCCGCGCACCGTACAGCAACTTCATCAGTACGCTAGCGGCGTGCGGAGCAAGGTGTCCACGCACGGGCTCCTTCATGGCCAACTCAGGAGTCCCTCCCCGTTGGTCCTGCACTGTGGCAGAACCGTCGGTGGGCACAAGATTGTTACACCAATTGCACACGACTGACGGCCCCTCTCTGGCAGGCTTCCGTGAGACGTGATTCTTTGTTTCTTCATGCAACTCAGGGGTGACAACCTTATTCAACTTCACGTCGCCCGCCACTTCAAGATAGCGGTCGACACAGGAACGTAGGAACTGATCCATGTCATAGGTCACCGTTGTTACTCGGTGTCCGTTCCCGAGAGTGACGTTTCCCTAGCTTTGATTGCAACCAAGGTACATGTCAAGTCCAGTCTCGGGCTCAATCTTCAAACGTGTACGCAACATGCTCCACCCTTGGGCAAGGTTCTTCTGCGGTCCTGCCATTTTGAAGTCGTCGACATACACAACCAGAACAAGCTGGAGCTTTTCGTGAATGTACACTGAAGGCCATTCTTCGCCGATGGGCTCAAAACCAACGGCACGCACCGACTCATCGCAGTGCTGCTCCCAAAATGTTCCCGCCTCTGGGTGTCCGTACAGCGCCTTCCTCAACGGGACGACTGGTCTTCTGTACTTATCCCATTTGCATTCACTTGGCACGGCCTCCGGTGGCAATTCAATCCAACACGTCGTGCCTCTCAAGGTGGCCTGTATATACGCCTGAACAGCGTCGGCCATCTGCACATCCCAGCCATCATGACAACCCAGAAAATCCGCCCAACGCGAGGCTTCAAATGAAGCAGGGGAGTTCCCCAAATCTTGAACCATCGCAGCCTCAAAGCTTTGGTTCTTCACTTGGTTCCCCAGCAACACGCCTCTACCCTTGAACTTCCTCTTAGGATCACCAACAGGCAACTGTGAGTACTTTTCAACGCAAATGCCATGTGCGCGAGCCATGTGTATTTCCTCCCCCTTCGCTTTTGCTTCTCTGGCTACAGCGTCATATTCACGCACCGCGCCAAGATCGAAGACCCCCTGGTCGATTAATCCCGACCACTCTTTCTTCATTGATGCCAATGCATCAGGGTTGGTCAACATCTCTTTCCGGCCTACCGGCCTGGATACTAAAGCGTCGAAGAATCGTACAACTTTCACAGCCTTCTCTCTGTGCTGTATTCGCTCAGAAGTCACGCACGGCATCGATGGGTACTTCTTGGCTTCACCGTCTTCGCCTATCGCAGGCATTGCGAGTGGCACTTTTCCAGAAACTATCTCAGCAGACTCCTCCCATTCATACCAGGTGAGGTCCGTCGATTCGTCGACCGATGGATCCGTCCCCGATGCTGTCTCAGCTTCGTCTTTATGACTCTCCATGACTGATGCAACCGCCTCCGTCCAGTTTGGAGTCGACTTCGATCGCTCCTCAGACTTGAACTTCCAGGCATAAATTACCACCAGACACTCAAATTCTTTCTCAAGCTGAACGTTTCGTCTCATGACGTCTTGGGACTGTTTGGAATCCATGAGAACAACCACCCCGTCGACAGGATTAACAACAATCCTGACCCATTCAAGCTCCGCCAAGTGCTTCCCATCCATTGGGTTCTTGATCTTTGATATGTTCTTCCGCAATCCCCAATTGTACTGCCATTCTACTCCACCCCAGCGGTTTCGAAGCATCGCTCGAATTCTCTTACCACCGGGCATCTGTAATGTCCGTGCCTCTGCCGGCGCGGAAATATCAGACTCTTTACTCTTGGGATCTTCCTCTTTACTTTTGCCACCGCCCTTCACTTCGGCCTTCTCTTCCTTGGTGTAATATTTACTCATCATCTTCCATTCTTCAGGAGTGAACTCTGGATGTCTCGATGTCTTCATTAGCCTGAATCCGTCCTTCCCGACAGGATACGGTCTCCCGGCCTTGTCGATCTTAACCTCCTTGCCATCGTCGTTGACGTACGTGATACCATCCCCAGGTAGCCCAACTGACACGTGTGGAAGGTCGGACTTCGCAACCTTTTCATCGCCCTTAGGGTGTCCATCTCCTTTCCCTTTTGAGGAGCTCGGTCTAGCATCTTCTTCTCCTGCATGATCCCCCCGATCTCCAGCGATTACCTCCGGGCCATCGTCGAGCAGTAGACCAGCGATCTGATCGACTTCATCGTCAAGCAGTCGCTTCTCGTCACTCTGCAACAATTCAGGCTCGTAGTCCTCATCCTCGATCAGGCGGTCACATGCATCCAGACCGATTGCATCGATAGACATCTCTATTCCTTCCAAAGTCTCGTTGGCAACCTTGTACTTCTGTTGTATTGGGAATGTCAGAGGAGATTTCAGGATCATCCTCTCCGTCTGATGTGGCATTCTCAACCGAGGCGGAACCTTTGCCTTCCTGATGTTCAGCTCTGCACCCGCAAATGCAGTAAGTGCCCAAGCACGATACTTGTTTGCCCAATGCATACCGGTGCTCAACACATATCCAGCAAATATACCAGTTTCCCCTCTCGGCTCGAACTTCTCCCTCTTTCCCCCTCGTGCTTCACTCGGCTTGAAGTCCACTAGCGCACCAAAAGTATCTTCTCGCCCTTGAACTCCTCGCCATGCAGCCTCATCCATGCACTCGATCCGTTCACCTCTTCGGTGTTCATGAGATGGCACAGAGTGGTGATGGCCTGCACCCAATAACACGTGGGTAGACCGGCATGTACTAGACAAGCCGAAGTCTGGTCAATGATGAATTGATTTGTTCTTTCAGCAAGGGAATTGTTCTGCGGCCGTCCAGGCAGCGATAGGTCGTGGTTCAGCTTCAGCTCCACGCACGCGTTGATCAGTTCCGGGCCGTCATCTGAATATACCTGCTTGATTTTCCTCCTCCCGCAGAAGTGCTTGATAGCCCTGCCGACTGAGTCAGTGTCTCTTCTCGCGGTGGGATAAGCCATGATAATTCCGGTATATATGTCCCGGATGATGAGCGCATACCTGCCTTCCACTTCATGATCTCCTGATGCCGTCACAAAGTCGAACGTCACCAGGTCACCGAACGTCTTCACTTCTCTTTTGAATGCTCCCGTACGTGATCTGAAGTGTCTCATCTTTGCCTTGACGCATGATTCGCAGAAGGGATTTCGGTATCTGTGTGTAAGCAAATGAGCTATGGAGTTGGCGTCCTTCTTGAGGACTCCCACTTTCCTCTTTATTGATGCTCCTTCGTACACGTCTACTTCGATTCCGGCATCTGGATCATCTTCGTCAGCCTCTTCCTCGTGAGCTTCGGCATCACCATGTCGATGCGGGACTGACCCACCATCTACAGGTATTTCCTCAGCCACGGGAGGCGGACGTACCGGACCGGCTCCTCCGGGTGGCCCGAAGTCGAATGCCCCGTCGTGGTGTTCGCCCTCGGCCTCTGCGGACTCACCGACAGCGGCGGGTGTGGCGTCGTTCTCATCGTCACCACCCTGATCTGCCTCGTCGTTCGTTACCATCGCCAATACTTCCGAAAAGTGCTCCTTGAGGTCGTCTATCGTAGGGCGATGCCTGTTACTCCGAAGTTTACCATCACTCACTAGGTACGGGATGTCGTCCTTGACCTGCAAGTGCACGAATCCCTGCTTTGGCGTACCCATGAAAGGTAGTTTACCAGGCATCCAGTGAAATGCATAACCCATCTTCATGCATCTCCTCCCCACTGACAATACCGTGGGTGTCTCATCCAATACATGCGGCTCGACAGTCTCGTCCAACACGTCCACGACTATCTTGGCCACATCAGATGTGGAAGTGGAACCATTCGCGGTCTGGAACACGATCTCGTCGTCAACTTTCACGATGTCGACACCCAGGCTCTTCGCCTTGGCTCTTCCAATGAGATCATGACCACATCCGGTGTCCATCAACCATTTCACCCGTTTGCTGATGCATGTTGACATGGCGAAAACGTTCTTCGGCATACCATGCTGTTTCTTCCAGTCGACAGCCGATTCCTTGATCTCGTCCTTGTTCCGATCATACTCGAACATTATGCTGCTCTCCTTGTTCACCGGGAAGTAGTGCTTCTTATATACATCATCCACCACTTCTCTCAGTATCTTCGCACGTATCAATGATCGTTGGACTTGATAGGCTGATAATTCACGATGATCACTGCTCTTGAACTTCTTCTCATCGACGTACACGTACTGATAAGGCTCATTCTCATTGTCCTCATAACCGTACCATTCTCCTTTTCGTTCCCATTGCCTTCTCTCGTCTTCGAGGTAGGTTATCTCCCCATTCTCGTCGACGTCGAGCACTTCCTTGAACCACACCATTTTCTCGGGGATCTCGGACTCGCCAGACCATCTCGATGATTCGCTCATCGCATCGTCATAGTGCTCGTGGTAGACAGTCTCGGCTTCGTCCGGTTCGACCTGATCAACGTCCTTCTTGAAGCTTACCTTCCCTGCAGGAGCCGATTGCTTCAGGACTATCGCGGGCATTGCGATGGCCCTCCTCGCAATGGCTGGCGCTGCGGCTTTGGCGGCAGCCTTCGACTTGGCTTGCGCCTTGTCATTTGACGTTGCTGGAGCTGAACTGTTCTTGATGAGCTCATGCCTGTACTTACAAGCGCTTCCCCTATCGCACTTCCCCTTCTGAAACGCGAAGCATGCTCCATCATCCCTCTTTGGTGACGATGATCTGGACTTGGATTTGCCCTTTCCTTTCCCCTTGGACATGCTCTCCAACTTATGCTCCGTCTTCCTGCTGTGGGAAAAAGTGCATTCATTCCCTTTCACGCACCCCTTCGCCGATTTGAAGTGGTACCAGCAGGGGTTATCCTTGCTTCCGCCCGGACTCTTGCCTCTGTCGCTGGCACCGTCGGACTTGCCGTTCTTGCCAGCGTGGCCCTTTGCCTTGGCTTTTGGGAGCACAGGAGCGGCTTCAGGTCCACCGGGTTTCCCCTTTCTGCCCTAGCCACCCTGGTTCTCCTGTTTGCCGGTTGCTGGAGCCGCATCCTTCCCGCCTGACTTCATCATCGACTTGACCGATTTCTCCTTCATGTCGAGCATCAGGTCTTCCCGATCTGCCTTGATCTGATAGTCGATCAACGCCAATAAGAATTCATACGTCTTCTGAGGATGCTTGTCCGGTAGTCTATGGTAGGCATTGAGGCCGAATTCCATCTTCTTGCTCCCTTTGATCTTCCTGTAAAAGATGTCTCTGAGAGCCAGCTTACTGGGTCTGTCCTCGCTCCTCATCTTCAGCAGCAAATCATACCATTTGTTCCTGAACATGACCAAGTTCTTGTCGCCAGGAAAGTCAAGGTTGAATAAGTGCTCGATGTGGTAGACAAGATCCGTTCTATCGGAAGTTCTGAATGATTGCATAACTAAAGCCACCAACTCTCGTCCCTTCACGATCACCCCTTGTTGATGTCGTAGTTCAGAGTGTCGTGTAGCATCGAGGTATACGTCCTTGGCTTCGTCAGGTGCTTGTTTCAGCATGTTCTGCATGCCCATGGCCATCTTAATATCTATCGTAGCAAATCAGTCGCCACCTGAATCGCTAAGCAAATCCAGGTCTGGGTTCAACCCAAGAGCCTGCTCCAGCCATTTCGTCCATGCGTCGGTATCTGGATCTGCACATGCGCTCAGAACATTCATCAGCAGTTGCATCTTCCAGTTGTCAAGTTGATGGATCTTTGGCCAGGCCGGAATAGATACTCTCTCGGCCTCTTTCCTCGAGATTCTCGGTCGATCATTCTTGATCTCTCGGTTATCTCTCGATCTCCTTCGTCTCCTCCGTGTCCGATCGTCTTCTTCCTCTTCTTCATCCTCGTCTTCCTCATCTCCTTCGTCGTCGTCATCCTCATCCTCATCATCGGGTGGATCATCCGGAGGTCCTCCTCCGCCACCAGCGAGGCTCAACTGACGTCGACCCGCTCCCTGCCCATTCCCATTGGGCGGGAATCCACCGTAATCCAATGGTGGCGTAGTACCGTTGTTCCCCCCCCCATCACCACCACCAGTCGTAGTAGTGGATTGTGGGACATGCCCAACAACCCCTTGCATCTGGGATAGGTGTACATCGATCATTGGATCACCGAAAGACGGAAAAAGGATCGAACCTGGCATCAGCGACGAATTAGGGAGTTGATTTGAAGACGATGACGGGACTGACCCAGCCACCTTCTTGTCTATCCTATTCGAATTAGCCTGGGTTCCTCCCTCAGCGCGTTTCACTACTGCTCGTTCACGATGTCCATCTTTGCTGCTGGAGGCTTCCTGTGTCTCCAGCTTCTTATGTGCACGTAGTTCCTCGTTGTCAGCATCGAGTTGGCGTACAAAACTCTCTTCTTGCTTGAGCGTCGCCTCTCTTTCTTTCAGTTGTCTCTGAAGCTCATGCATCTCCTCGAGGTACTCATCGTACATTCCCTTAGCTGTCAATCTCCAGTACTCAGCCTCCTTCGACTTCTCGTCCATCGTGCACTGTTCCTCTCGTTTCTCTTCTTTGACCTGGGCTAACTCCAAGATCGCATCCTGACGATGACCACCTTCGACAGCAATCATCTGGTCCTTCATCGACACGTCGGACTCATACTGTTTGACGATCTCTTCTTTTTCGCGAAGCAAGCAATCTGCTCTCTTCGACTCCTGTTCCGCAAATACTGTAACGTCATTCAGCCTCGCCATCAGCTGTTCCCTGGAGTCCTCCAAAGAGTACGTCTCGGGGCGCTTGACGAGTGCATGCCCCAACTGTGATTTCAGACTTTGGACCATCTCCTCCTCGTTGAACTTCTCGATAGATGTAGAAGATTCTATGCCTCTGATCTGTTGCTGATAAACTGATATCTGTTGTGAAGCCTCACGGTGTATCTGATTTGCACGTATAGCTGATTCCTGCGCGGCCGACTTCTTGCTTGCCATGTAGGATTTCATCACAATGCAATTTCCCGCTTCTGCTCACGTATGTATGCAGTCACACATCAGATCTTGAACCTCAATTGTGTCTTGAGCCAAATGGCGATCAATGGAACTTGGGAAGCAACACCAACAAGGACCTCAGAACAGCTACCCAATTTCGGCACGGGGCCTAGAGGGTTTTAACACATTATAATATTCGACTCCATGTCTTTCTTTTCCCCGTACTGAAATGCGTTCATTTCCACCTTGCGCATCTGTTGGGCTTCCTCCTCAAACTTGCGCCATGCCTCAGCCATGTGGTGTTGGTGGTGACTCACTAGATGTCCCGACTGCTTGCTGGCAATCTCGCATCGTCTTTCCAGCTCCTGGATCCGGATGGTGCTTCCATAGTCTTCTTGGTTAAGATTCGCCATTGCTGCAGACATTTCATCAAGTGTCTTCTGATATTCCCCGATCTCCACCTCCATCTTATTCTTCTCTTTGATCACGGCGCGAAAATCTGCACTGGTGGGTGATTTTGACCTCCCACCCTTCGATGTCGATCTCACGCCCTTCTGCGACGTCCGTGGTGTCGCAGGCGAAGATGATGATCTTCTCGGTGGGGATTCTCATTTCTTCGACTCCTGATGAACATCGATCTGCTTCCATGATCTTGTGGGAGTAGATATGTCGCTGAATAGCGCGGAACCTCCGCTCCCAGGTTCATCCTGTGAATCTGCAACCATATCCATCACCGCAGGAAGAGCCATCAATCCATTGGATCCCTCTGAGCTGCGGTTCCCAAAAGTTGCAGTACTTGGGCTCGCCGAAGACGCCATTGTACTGTGTAGGTTATCGTTCCTTTATTGTCCCTGTACCCGCAATAAACCAGCTGTCTCCCAGTCCAGTGTAGAGCTTGTAGTTACGGCTGATAACCTGTCAAGAGACGGCAAGGTGACGTCCCGTGGGACGCTTTGCACCGAACCCTCAAGCTGTAATACCAACCACGTAGAAAGGTGTATACGGACGATGCCGTTATAGCCGAACCCGTGTAAACGTTGTCAGGGAGAAGGAATGATAGTTACAACAGTGGTCCTGACAAATGCAGCGCAAGCGAAGTGTTTTCGCTCTCAATGCCGATCACGTATGTATGCAGTCACACATCAGATCTTGAACCTCAATTGTGTCTTGAGCCAAATGGCGATCAATGGAACCTGGGAAGCAACACCAACAAGGACCTCAGAACAGCTACCCAATTTCGGCACGGGGCCTAGAGGGTTTTAACAGGGGCGAACCACGTCACATTGCCAGGATGGTGCAAACACATGGCTTACCACACAAAGGGGCGTTTTTCGGAAGGGGCCCTGGTTTTTCATGAGTGCTATGTCACTTAGATGTCAGCGGGGCTACGACCAACTCAACAGATCCGTGATCGGCGAATTTGGGCACCTTGACGTCGGCACAACAAAAGCTCGGAAAGCTCTAAGCACAGGGCTCCACTTTTTGACTACCCCAAGATAGACTTGAACCCAGGGATTCTCTTTTTGGTGGGAATGAACCACCCTTGGGTTTAAGTCTATCTACGCTCTGATCTAGAGGTGACCAGTGCTCTTTAGCTCGCGCAACCAGCCCTCAAGCACTACCAGCGCAACCTGCTTTCAATAACTATTGCTCCAAAATTGGCAGGCCCCAAATTGCCCAACATAGATCTTTGCTGCCAAAAACTAAACCACCAAAAAATGCCAGGCCTCAAATTTCCAGCATTTTGTGAAAAAACCTTGCGCCCAAAATTGCCAGGCCCCAAGTCTCCAGCACAAACCGCTGCTTTCCTGCTTCGTTGTCACTTCAGTTATAGTCACCACATCACTTTAGGGTTTTCTGGTTTGCTGTCACTTCTTTAGGTAGTCACCACATCACTTTAGGGTTGCTGCTGCGCTGTCACTTCTTGAAGTAGTCACCACATCACGTTAGGGTTTCTGGTGCGCTGCCACTCCTTTAGGCAGTTACCACATCACTTTACGGTTTCTGCTGCGCTGTCGCTTCTTCAGGTAGTTACCACATCACTTTTAGGGTTTCTGCCGCGCTGTCACTTCAGGTATAGTCACCACCTCACGCTAGGGTTTAGGGTTTAGCTGTCACTTCTTCAGGTATTTACCACATCACGTTTCTGCTGCGTTCTCACTTCAGTTATAGTCACCATACTATTTAAGGGTTTTCTGGTTTGATGTCACTTCTTTAGGTAGTCACCACATCACTTTAGGGCTTTCTGGCTTGCTGTCACTTCTTGAGGTAGTCACCACATCTGGTGCGCTGTCACTCCTTTAGGCAGTTACCACATCACTTTAGGGTTTCTGCTGCGCTGTCGCTTCTTCAGGTAGTTACCACATCACTTTTAGGGTTTCTGCTGCGCTGTCACTTCAGGTATAGTCACCACATCACTCTAGGGCTTAGGGTTTCTGCTGTCACTTCTTCAGGTAGTTACCACATCACTTTTAGGGTTTCTGCTGCGTTGTCACTGTATAGTCACCACATCAGTCTAGGGTTTAGGGTTTAGGTGTCACTTCTTCAGGTAGTTACCACATCACTTTTAGGGTTTCTGCTGCGTTGTCACTACAGTTATAGTCACCACATCACTTTAGGGTTTTCTGGTTTGCTGTCACTTCTTTAGGTAGTCACCACATCACTTTAGGGTTGCTGCTGCGCTGTCACTTCTTGAAGTAGTCACCACATCACTTTAAGGTTTCTGGTGCGCTGCCACTCCTTTAGGCAGTTACCACATCACTTTACGGTTTCTGCTGCGCTGTCGCTTCTTCAGGTAGTTACCACATCACTT
Organism: Effrenium voratum; assembly: GCA_963377175.1. Taxonomy (NCBI): domain Eukaryota; class Dinophyceae; order Suessiales; family Symbiodiniaceae; genus Effrenium; species Effrenium voratum. The sequence continues at coordinate 990,491 of CAUJNA010001891.1, read as the reverse complement.
TTAGGGTTTTCCGGTTTGCTGTCACTTCTTTAGGTAGTCACCACATCACTTTAGGGCTTTCTGGCTTGCTGTCACGTCTTGAGGTAGTCACCACATGTGGTGCGCTGTCACTCCTTTAGGCAGTTACCACATCACTTTAGGGTTTCTGCTGCGCTGTCGCTTCTTCAGGTAGTTACCACATCACTTTTAAGGTTTCTGCTGCGCTGTCACTTCAGGTATAGTCACCACATCACTCTAGGGTTTAGGCTTTAGCTGTCACTTCTTCAGTTAGTTACCACATCACTTTTAGGTTTTCTGCTGTGCTGTCACTTCAGGTATATATAGTCACCACATCACTCTAGGGTTTTGGGTTTAGCTGTCACTTCTTCAGGTAGTTACCACATCACTTTTAGGGTTTCTGCTGCGCTGTCACTTCAGTTATAGTCACCACATCACTTTAGGGTTTTCTGGTTTGCTGCCACTTCTTTAGGTAGTCACCACATCACTTTAGGGTTGCTGCTGCGCTGTCACTTCTTGAAGTAGTCACCACATCACTTTAGGGTTTCTGGCTTGCTGTCACTTCTTGAGGTAGTCACCACATCTGGTGCACATTGCCTCCAACAACAGAACTAACATACGCGATCATCCTTCCATAACAAAACAAAAGGCTCCTGTCACATTTGACCCAACCTCACTCTCAAAAGGGGGCCCTTGAGTTGCTCGTTTTTTACAACGGAACAGGGGCCCCGGTCACATACGACCCTACCTCCGGTCACCTTTGTCCCTACTGGATCGTTAGATATATCAAATGCTGCGTTCCAATTCCACGGCAGGGCCACGCGAAACGCACCGGTCACATTTGACCCTAACTCACTGTCAAAAAGGGGCTCTTCAGTTGCATGGTTGTTACAACGGAACAGGGGTCCCGGTCACATACGACCCTACCTCCGGTCACATTTGACCCTACCTCATCGTGAGGTAGGGTCAAATGCGACCACGTTGAGGTAGGGTCAAATGCGACCGTCCTGCCGAAAGCCTCTGCTTCCAAGTTGGCAGGCCCCAAGTCCCTACGTAAAGTAAGTGCTGCGAACAACTCCTGTAGCCTCCTTACTTTCCAAAACCCCTGCACGCAAATTACCTAGCCTCAAATCTCCAGCACCAAGCTTTGGTTTCCAAAAATCCTGCCCCGACATGCTAGGCCTCAAGTCTCCAGCACAAAGCTTCGCTTTCCAAAACCTCTGCCTCCAACTGCCAGGCCTCAAGTGTCCACCAAAATAATTTGCCTTCCAAAGGTCTCAAGCCGCCACCAAAACATGGTTGCCTTCCATAACTCCTGCTCCCGAAATTGACAAGCGCCGCAATTCCAACACACACACACACACATTCGCTGCCCAACACGCATGCGCTGAATTTGCGAGGCCTCAAGTCTCCAACACAAGCGCTTGCTTTCCAAAACTGATGCTCCAAAAACTGCCGTGCCTCAAGTCTCCAGCGCAAATAATTACTTTCCAACATTTTTTGGAATCCCACAAAAATTGCCTTCCAAAACCCCTGCTCCCAAATTGGCAGGCCTCAAGTTAGACCCCAAACTCTTTGCTTTCATATACTCGTGCACCCCGACTGGCAGGCCCCAAGAGTCCAGTACAAATCTTTGCTGTCCGAATCTCATGCTCTCAAATTGGCAAGTTTCAAGTTTGAGCCCGGAACCTCTTTTCCGAAACTCCTGCTTCAAAATTGGCAGGCCCCAAGTGTCCAGCACAAATCTTTGCTCTCCAAAACTCTCGCTCAAACAATTGCGAGGCCTGCAGTCTCCAGCAAAAATGCTTGGTTTCCAAATTCCTGCTAAAAAAATCCAAGCACCACGAGTCCAGGGCAATATGCGCTCTTCAAAACTCAGGCCCCTAATCTGCCAGGCCTCAAGTCTCCAGTACAAACTATTACAGCCCCAAGTCTCCACCCAAAACATGTCTTTGAAAAAACTCTTGTTGCGAAATTGCCAGTTCACAGGTTTTGCAAAACATTTGCCCCCCCCCCCCAAACAAAATGCAAGGCCTCATGTCTCAAGCTTTCCCGGCACATGTTTGCGCGTCCCAAAACAATTGAGCGGTGTTTGCGTGCTATTTCTGAACCATGTTTTGGTGAGATATTAAAGTTGCTTTCTTAGTTTAAATAATGCGTTGGTGTGTGCTTTGAGTTATTTCTTCAAAGCAGGTTCTTCTGGGGCTTAAATGGACTGCCATGACCAGCTTAACTACGTTCGATCACACACCACAAAAATGTTCGATCACACACCACAAAACATCCATTTCGAAAAGTTATCTCCTAAATAACCTCCAAACGTTCTATCAGTTATTGAAAACGCCATGTCTTGTCTTAATAAGGTTAGGTTACTAGTAGGTCAGGGTTGGGTAGTAGAGCCGAGCTGTTTGGGTGATGTTGGCTCGAGAAATTAGTCAGAAAAGGGGATAGAACAGTTTTGGCCCCTAATAAGCTACCCTGGTTATAGGGAAGCGAGCGGCAAAAATCAGAAACCCAAAAACAGTTCCCCCGCAAACCAACAAATGAAACATTGCAAGACAACAACTACAGCTACACAGGACTTCGAAGCTAAAGATTGCCAAACAACAGCTAGCACACGCCCTCAGCCTAACAAGTCTAAAATTACAAGCAACACCTCCTAATCCTTTTGGTTTAGGTTTCCTAGCCTAGGGTCCTGTTGGGAGGGCGCCTTACGAATTCAAAATCGATTTTGAATTCGGAAGGTAGGGCTTTTGACTCGTAAGAGGGTCGTGTGTGCACACATGCGGTTGGCTTTCGAGCTAGGACCCCTGCCTTCCGGTTTCAAAATTGATGTTGAATTCGCAAAGCACCCTCCCAACAGGACCCTCGGCTCCGAGTGCGGCGCAGGAAAGACAAATGACGTGGAAACAGAAAGCGTTGGTCCTTGGTGCCAGCGCCCGCGTTTGGAATGCTAAGCTTGCAGCGCTCTCTTCGTCAACTTTTACTGCGATATATGGCGCGCCCTTAAGCAGGCCTGTCTGCACAAGCTCTATGATGATTTGTACCCCCTATCCTTTCCTTCGGCCGCGGCTTGAGGGCACACGCATAATTCGTTGTGCTTTTTGGTTTCTGGGCATTGTAGGCCATAAGAATTTGTTGCTGGAAGCCGCCAGGGCCGAAGAGATTTATCATCATAAAGCAAACCCTGCTTCGGCGTCACACCTGTTTCAAGATAGGCACCTGGGAAACAAACAACAAAGGTCAGCCCGCTTTGCTCTCAGATAATCTTGCGACAGCTGGGCGCGACCAGAACTTCTCAGGGGAGGGAGGTGTTTTAGGAGCCCTTCATCCCAATCTGCACTGACAGAGGGTTGTCACAAAGGGCTTTCCTGCGCACCTTTCCGGCTACATTTGCCCGTAGAATGGCTTCCAGGTTCTGAACCCCAGCGTCAGTGAGAGATTTTTTTTGGAAGGCCCCGACCCTTTTGATCTTTGACTTTCGCTCGTTTGGGTACGCTGTAGCAAGAGCCCTACTAGCCATGCTACGGGGAAATGTGGCCGGAAAGGTGCGATTACGAAAAGTTAGGACGCAGAGTTCCTAAACCTTACCTGCGATATATGGCGCGCCTTTAAGCAGGCCTGTCTACACAAGCTCTCTGACCCCTATCCTTTCCTTCGGCCGCGGCTTGAGGGCACACGCCTAATTCGTTGTGTGCTTTTTGGTTTCTGGGCATTGTAGGCCATAAGAATTTGTTGCTGGAAACCGCGAGGGCCGAAGACATTTATCATCATAAAGCAAACCCTGCTTCGGCGTCACACCTGTTTCAAGATTCACACCTGGGAAACAAAACAAAGGTCAGCCCGCTTTGCTCTCAGGCAATCTTTCGACAGTTGGTGGGGCGCGACCAGAACTTCTTTCTCAGGGGAAGGGGGTTGTTTTAGGAGCCCTTCGTCCTAATCTGCACACAAAGGCCCTCAGCTTTTGCGCACCTTTCCGTCTACATTTCCCCGTAGAATGGCTTCCAGGTTCCAAACCCCAGCGTCAAGGAGAATCCTCTCAGAAGGCCTTTTGATTATTGATTTTCGCTCTTTTGGAAACGCTGTGGAAAGGTGGGATTAGGACACCCAAGCGCCGCAAGCTGCCATAGGGCCGAATAAAGTCAAACCCTCAAGGTCAAGGCTTTTGCGGCTAGCACAAAGCCGCCGCAAAACACAAGATCCCCGTGCTCCCCCAAACCAAAAAAATCAGCACCTTCCCGGCGGACATGGCCCCTACATAAATTGCTTTAGAGGTCACTAGCCTCAAATGCTGAACGGCCGCCACCTGCTACGCCCTGCCTCCACGCGTCTCCCAAATGCAAGGCTCCGACAGGGGGGCTGCGGGGGCAATGAACAAAAACCAACAGGAATTGCTGAGCGACGCCTTGTTAGGACGCAGGGCTCCTAAACGTCTTCCGCCAGCGCAATGGCAGGCCCTAGCAGGGAGTCGGTCGCAAAACTGCACTGTGAAAAAACGCAAACACGCACAAATTGGAGCTAAAACCACGGCTTTTGTCCAGAATAATTTCCGAGAAACAAAAGCCGGAAAAAACTTGTCAAAACCAAGCGCAGGCCAACACGAAGGCCCTCTTGGAAGGACCCAATTCCTTTTCATTCTGTCTTTGGCCCCATGGGACGCTCTTGGTTTTAATCAGACCTGTTCTTCTCGGAAAGAGTTCTAGACAAAAGCCGTGGTTGTAAGCTCCGCGTTTGTGTGTGTGTGCGTGCGCGCGCGCGTGTGTGTGTGTGTGTGTGTGTGTGTGTGTGTGTGTGTGTGTGTGTGTGTGTGTGTGTGTGTGTGTGTGTGTGTGTTTGCGATTTTTGCAGACTCTGGTCGCCTCAGCAAAAACAACTTTACAGCAATACTACAAATGCGCGCTCGCACTCGGGTGCACTTGTAGTATGTTGCAACAATGCACCAAACAATGCCCCAAGGGAACAACTGCAAAATTCAATTGGAAATACTACAGGCGCTGTGTAAACTAATTCCACACTACACAGAACTCAAGTAGCTCTTTAGCTCCCGCTAGAGAGAAGGGTAGCTATCTTGGGGTAGTCAAAAAGTGGAACCCTGTCTAACCAAGGAGCTCCTCATGCGCTGGATCCCAGAGTTCATGGTGTGCCTAAATAGATCGATTCGTAAACCTCCCATGGTATTCTCCAAAGGCCTCAAGGCCTCCCAAAAAAAATCGCCGAATTCGGCTGGTTTTCATGGAGCATGGCTGGCCCATGTCATGAATACGTGAGCTACAGTCAAAATAAGGACAAGGCTTGGACGATTCGCGAGTGGCCTGGCTTTTGCGGGAAATTTAGAGCTCGTCTCCCCATCCCAAATATATCATAGCCTGCCAAATAAACCATAGCCTGCTTGTAGTCTCGACGAAACCTGACATAATAATCGACTCAAGCAAGGGCTGTCATATACCCCAGCCTATGGCAGCACTACCAGCGCTGGACACCCGAACGAGGTGGCACGTAGCCAAGCAAAGGGTATGGTTTGAAGATGACTTGGGGATTAGGTTCCCTTCTGGGTACACTCTCCCCGGGTATGTGGTATATGACATGGACCCTTGAACCACTTGACTCAAATGGCCACACCTGGCGTATCAAAATCAGGAAGAAATCCAATGGTTGGCTGCATTGTATATATACACATAATGTTAGCTTCCTTTGAACCCAATGCCAACAAAATTAACATGGACACTGACGCGTACCCGTCTAGTTTGGCACAAGATACTTGGGGCTGGGGCCAGCCTCCTTACAAGATGCAAGGCATCTTGAAAGGATCCTCGAAGCTCTCATCAAGGAATGTGGAAATAAATGTGCCTCGTCTCCTTGTATTTCTTTTGAGACACAGCTAGACCACGCCGGGTTGAAAAAAATAAAGGCGGCGTCAAATGCCATGACTTTGCACGCTGCAAGGCTCTCCACTAGAACTCGAAAGGCACGCGGGCTGGCAGGAACGCCGCAGCGGCATGCACGTGGAATCAGGATTGGCCTTTTTCCCTGTGACCAGTTTGGCATACACTAACCAGGAGGAAGCCTACTCTTTTTGGGATGGCATGCACTTTCCAATAAGATAGTCCACCCTCGCCTGAATCATGGCATCCAGCGCGGTCTTGTCGTCAATCATGGCGTCCACTGCTGTGTCACCGTCGATCATGGAATCCAAAGCAGTGACATCGTCGGGAATCGAACCTAGCATTCCGCTGATCGCACTCGCACGCGCACCGGTCGCCAGTGAAAAAAATATATATTACAAGTGGCAAACCAGTTGCCAGTGTTTCTGGTCTGGAGAATCCACCCATTTCCTTTCGGAATTTCGACGTCTGAAGAATACTGCAATGTCACCTTCAGAATACTCCCAAAGAGCCATAATTGCAATTCAGGGGTGCGACTTTAAATGAACAAACTCTCCACTTTACCCACTGTCAGGGCAAAGCGCTGTGCTTTGATCCGTTGGGCTCAGACATCTTCCCTCCCGTGCTGCTCGCTCCGAACCACCCCGAAAACAAACACGGAAGCTACAAGGGACCGAGCCCATCAGCTCACCCCCGAAAATCAGCATGGAACCTAAAAGAGACCATTTGCTCCCTTCAACGACAAATCTGTTGGGAACTCTGTTTGAAGCTGTGAACGCATGTGGCAAGGATTTGTTGTGCTGCCGAAGCCATGTCTGAAAAGGAAATAATGTTTGGTGGTTGATGTTCATTTTGGAATCCCCTCCAAAAACCAGGAGAACAACTTGCTGGTTCGACAGGGAAGGAGAATTGAAACGCCCCCAGGAACAGCCATCCCCTGATATTTCCTTTGAGGAAAGCCCCAAAACCGGTTCATTGAACCAACACCCGGAAGTCAATGTCAATGCCCCCACCTCTCGCCCCGATCGCACGCCATGGTCATTCCAGGCGGCGTGAGGGGCCCCTTCGTCGCGCTTTGATCTCCTGCAAGAGAGGCCGCAGGGCGGGCGCTAGGCGCTGTGAGGCTGGGACCTTCCAGAGGGAGTTGAGGTTTGCTCTGGGATTCAGGGGTTGAGTCCTTGTCCATTCTGTTCAACCATCGTTCCTTTAAAAAACCGGATCCGTTTTCCGGGGGTTTCTGGAGGCTTTCTGGAAAGAAGGATTCCTGGAAAGAATGGGGAAGGTATATAGCCCTAGAAAAAGGGGGATCCGCCAGTTTGAGGACTCCCCCCCAACAAAAAAAAACGGCCTGGGTGAGTTCTAGTACTCGCATTCTTGTGAATGCGTGTGTGACCCCGACTTCGTCCGCCTATGGGTTTCGAGCTCACCGATTCAGGGCTTAAACAAGCGAAAGCCATGATGTCGGGCCTTTACTTGGGATCCAACAACATCTGTTGGAATTGTTCTCATTCCTGAGTAAACTGCCCAAACAAGTCCGAACTTGTTGCTTGCCACTCAAATTCTCTTCCGAAAAAGCTCAAAGCCCATGAACGCAGAGAGTGAGTTCCAAACCCAGACTCACACTCTCGCAAAGATCCCTCCCGAGTGAGAGATTCCCGGGATCCGCCTCCAGCCTCTGCTTTGCCTGGATGGCACCTGCAGAGCTGCGAGGCGTCTTCTCCCAAACCGGAACTGTGCCAAATGGGTAGACCTAGGTCCTCCAGATTTGAGGGGTTAGAATAAGTTGGTACCCGACTTTTTGTCTGTAGTCGATTTTAGGGGAACCCTCGCAACCAACAAAGGGGTGAGAAAGGGCACTCTGGGGGACTTAGAGACCCTCTTTGGAAGACCCTCAAACTAAAAGTCTCTACCTAGAGTCTCCATGACCATTGAAAAAATGGGGCCATTACCCAAAATAAAGGGGTCACGGACCTATGTTTAAACGGTCGTGGAATGTCATGGAGGCTCCAGGTAGTCTGATCCATGGTAAAACTACCCAACGCAGCTTTATGGTCATGGTTCCTTCAGGTCCGAATCTGTCCCAAGAAAAAGGGGGTTTCTGCCATGCCTCTGCAATCCTATGCATGTGGTTTGAGGTGTCCTGTATATCGAGTCCCCGTGACCAGCATGGGTCTTCTTCGGAGGCCCGAGTGCTTGGACGTAAGCACATCGACAGGGATCAATCAACTTGCGGTAGCCTTGACACATGGCCAGCTAAAGTCATCAACTGAAATTCACGGAAAACGAAGGGCGATCACCTTTTGAAGAGACCAGAACAAACCTAAACTAGGTCCTCCAATAGACAGGTTAGAAAAAGGGTACCGGGTACCCTTTTTTCTGAAGTCTATTTTAGTAGGGGAACCCTCCCCAAAAAAAAAGTACAAGGGCACTACTGGGGTTGATTCCCTTTTGGGGTCCCAACATGGCGCGGATGGGCCCTTAACTGGCGCAAGTCAACCTCCTGCTTGCAACTTTGCAGTTGCTGGCAAAGTAATGCACAAGCTCGCATTTTACCCAATTCTCTTACATCCCTGTCTGACTTGACCACTCAGATTTGGGAATTTGCTGGCGGCTCCAATGCTGGCAAAACACAGACATGGAACATATTTGGGCAAGAATGTACAGAATGGGACAATGAAGATGCTACCTTCATCCAAAAAAACTCGCGCCCACTCGAGTCTCACTGGTTTTCAGGCCTGCCTTCAGGTCGCCGGCTGGGCGCAATCTTCGCCGCCGCTTTGGGCGGCGTGGCCGGCGTCGGAATTGCCACGGCAGACGGTTTCGGGCCGCCGGGCGAGGCGGGCGCCGTAGGCGCCACGTGCGGCGCCACAGGCGGCGTCATTTGCGGCGGCGGCACTGGTACCACGGGCGCCTGAGAGTTGGAAAATTACGGCAGTTCGAACTCCACATCTGCCAAGGGTTACAAGATTTGCTTGAAAAAGTGCACCTGGGTTTTTGAAGACTGCGTTACAAGCCAACCTCAAACCTCGCTGACTCACTGACTCACTGATTCGCTGACT
>CAUJNA010001891.1:906553-976553 GCA_963377175.1 Effrenium voratum | reverse complement strand
TACATACATACATACATACATACATACATACATACATACATACATACATACATACATACATACATACATACATACATACATACATACATACATACATACATACATACATACATACATACATACATACATTACATTCATACATACATACACATACATACATACATACATACATACATACATACATACATACATACATACATACATACATACATACATACATACATACATACATACATACATACATACATACATACATACATACATACATACATACATACATACATACACATACATACATACATACATACATACATACATACATACATACATACATACATACATACATACATACATACATACATACATACATACATACATACATACATACATACATACATACATACATACATACATACATACATACATACATACATACATACATACATACATACATACATACATACATACATACATACATACATTACATACATACATACATACATACATACATACATACATACATACATACATACATACATACATACATACATTACATACATACATACATACATACATACATACATACATACATACATACATACATTACATACATTACATACATACATACATACATACATACATTACATACATACATACATACATACATACATACATACATACATACATACATACATACGAGAGAGGGAGATTGGGGAGAGAGAGGCTTGGGGGGATGGGGAGGATGGGGAGCAGACGGAGGGAGAAAGGACGACAGAACACACAAGGGAGACAAGGGAGAGAGGACGAAGGAGAAAAGGGAGAGGACAATGTCGGCGGACTGAGCCGGAGGCTCTAAAGTTTGGGGGAACCCCAATCCGTAATCCCTAGTTGGAAACGGCCAAAAGGTTGATTCCTAGGGTAATTGAAGGGTCCAGGACATGGGTATGGGTCAAAATTAAACCACCAGGGGACTGCAGACTCTAGTCCATGTTTCCATTTAGCAGGGTTCCACTTGGGGTACGTATTTTTGACAACCACACCCACATGGATGTTGGAGGAGATTTCAGGAGGATCACAACTCGCAAAATTTGTCGCCAAACGCCTCCACCCGGGGTAGGGGCAGCTCCCAGCGCGTCAGCTGCGTGGGCCGGTGCACAAAGTAGGGCCGGCCCGTCCTGCGGTTCCCAGCGAAACATACGGATCTGACTCTTTTTTTTCCGGCACTGCGCTGCATATCAATCATATTATGGGCCTTTGCCCTGGGTTTCAACCCCCGCAAAAAGAGGCCCGAGGGGACCCAATTTGGATGATGAACATCCTGAACAGTACATAATGGTGGTTCTAATAACCCAACCATTGTTGTACTTTACGCTTTGAACCCCAGGGCCAAACCAAGGGGCACACTCAAAAAATACCCGTGAGCAACTCATCAAATTCCATTTCAAACCTGAAGTAAGAAATGGATCCCCCAAGGACCATAACAGCTCGTTGCACCCAAGTTTTGCCACCAGAGACCTTTGGGCGCTGCTCAATGCACCGCACCGATCTGTGCTCAATCGGGGTCTGTCCTGAAGTGCCTATTTTGAGGCTTCAAAGGGAAACCAACAAGAAAACCACCGAATCGGGGGGTCCCTCAAGAGAGACTCTCCCATATGAGGGGGTAGGGCTGTCTGTCTGTTTTTCTGCCTGTCTGCCTGCCTGCCTACCTGTCTGTCTGCCTGCCTGTCTGCCTGTCTGGCTGTTGGTCTGTTCGTCTGTCTGTCTGTTTGTCTGTCCGTCTGTCGGTCAGTCCGCCCGTCCGTCCGCCTGCCTGCCTGTCTGCCCGCCCGTCTGTTGTCTGTTCTCCTGGACAAGAAGCAAATCCCTGTTCGGTTTCCTGTAGAGAACATTACATATCAATCCTCCCTCGGCTTCCTTTATGGAAAATTAGTAACCCAGCAAATTTAGGTATCCGTTGGAAAGCCAAGAGAACAAGGCCACCTACTGGACTGGTAGCTGGAGACCCTGCGGGGACAATATGTCTTCTTTGGCTATGAGTTTCAACTAGGGCCCCTTGGGCGGAATTCATTTACATCGATTTGTTCCACGAACCATATGTTGAGTGTGTTTTTGAACCCGTACAAATCCAGAATTTTGGGAGGGGAGGTTCTCCCATTCTTCGGGCGGTGTCCTTTGGTTTCCCTTGAGAATGACCCCAAAAAGGTGGTAGCCTCAAAAACAACCGCTGTGTTTGGGAGACCCTTCAACTTCCCGAGTTGACTGGCCCCAAAAAGTCCGAACTGTTCATATAAACCACTAAAAAAAAGGGTCTTCCCCAAAAGTTTTTGAAGTCCACGAGCTCCGGGGGGTGGAGTTTCCCTTGGCCCCAAGAAGCGTCGCCTGAAGTCCAGCAGCCGCTCCCAGAACCCCAGCTGCGGCGGCGGCGGGTGCCAGCTCGACCTTCCCAGCGGCCGAGCGGGCGATGACGCGCGGGGGCCGGGGGGGGGGGGGGGTTGTGGGGGTTGGAGGGCCTAGCTCCAGTTGCTTTTTTGGTCAGTTTGGTGAATGTTCCCACAGATCTTGTTGGTTTCAGCTTGGCTTGAAGAATTGCTTGAGGCCCTGGACAAATCGAAATGTTCGCAGAAAGAATGGCCCATGTTTTTTTTTGGAGGCTGGGCCTTTGTTGGGCTTGGTTTCGAAGGGAACCAAAGAGAAAGCGCTTTTCTTTGTTGGGGCTGCTGCGATAGGCAGGGAATGAGAAAAAGAGTGACCCAAAGAAAAACCATCCAACTGGTGGTTTCCTTGACGGGGATCCCACAGAATTTTGGTGTAACATCCACAGATGTTGCTGGTTTCATTTTGGATTAAATAATTGTCCCTTGCTTGCCTTGCTGGTGCTCAGCAGGAAATGAGGGAATGACCACAATAGACAACCGTGGCTTCTATTAAGGGAATCCCTGGATTCATTCCCTGATTCGCTACTGAGCACCTACAAGTTGCTTACCCTTCCTCCCACGTTGGCATGGCAACTGTGGGAGGCTACCTGGAAGGTAAGTTTCCACTGGAGGGACCCGGTCCCTGTCAGGTGCCATGTTAGTGGGAGGAAGGGCAAGTCCCCTGGCAAGTGAAGATTTCCTTTAAACCAACAGGGGAACGTAACCAAAAGGAAAACCTTCATTTGGAGGCCCTATTTACACACACACACACACACAGTCACACACACACACACACTTGTACTAGAACCTTTTTTTCAGGGACATACAAACCTCTTGAGGGAGTATGGGGTAATCATCTTGCCAAACAATCAGGAAAGTGGACCGAGAGCTTGCCGCAAACGTAAGACCTTGATCATTCCGAGCTCAATGGCCATCGGACAAAGCGGCACCTTGTTTTTCTGGGCTGCCCTCAGATCTCCCGCTAAAAGTGAATCACTCTTAATGGGTTAAATGAAAACTACCACTAAACACGAAAAGGCTAAAAAGCTATAGAGCTAAGGGGATGAACTACCACTAAGCACGAAAAGGCTAAAAAGCTAAGGAACTGGATGGCCGGGAGCCACCAAGATTCTTGGTGGGACGTTCATCCTCCGCCTCGACCTTTAAGCTCGCGAAAGAAAAAGACGTGCAGAGCGAGCGGGCGGATTCCCGCAAAACGACCGCAGATCGGTCCAACGGAACAGGCCCGAGAAGAGAAACCCCAAGCCACTGGCTGAACAAAGCGTACGGCCCTGTTTCTGTTGGTGGAGTTTGAGGGGAAGCCCTTGACCCCTTCCCAAAAGAAATTGGAAGGGGTGGAACCCTCTGGCCAATGACAAAGCCTACTTAACAGCGCCACAAATGGAAAAAACACCCAGCAGATTGAGCGTTTCCCTTTAGGTCCCTGTAAGAGAAAAATCATCTTCGAGGACCCGGAACGTCAGGTTCCATGCTCATTTCGAGGGGTCTCTCTAAGCCGGTCCACTAACATGGAACCGAACCCACCAGGAGGTCCCTCTTCCTCCAAGACTCTCGGAGACTCCAGACCGCGAGCGCTCATTTTTTTGGGTCGCGCCGAGCGCACTCCGCGCACTCCGCCCCGAACGAGCCCCGCGCGACCTGGCAGTCACGTGATCCCAGAAGTAGCGCCCGCCCATGGGATCCGCCACCGCTTCTACCACCGGAAGCTCCTTAGTGACTTGGACTTGAAACCCATATTCGCACATTACGTCCTGAGTAGCCCAAACAAGTCTGAAGTTTGTTTTACTACTAGAATGGTCTTGCCAAAAAGCATTTCGAGTTCAGGAACTCAGAAAGTGAGCATAAGAATATGACCATGTGACAAGTTGATGATTCCAAACCCTGAGAAAGGTGAGCTCACTTTTATACCAGCCCATAAACTAGGCAAAATACCATGATTGCAAATGGGACAGCAAAGGTTGGTCACTTAACGTGTGTACATCTGCTCGCATGTTTTCAGGCACCCATCTCTGACAACCGGTAGCTAACCAGACCTGTCAAGCACCCGAGTGCTTGAAGGAGGAGACAGCACACCCAACCGCCAACCGCAACCTGAGCAGCGCGCAAAACCAATCCAGGTAAACTTTCATCGTCGAAACCCTCCAAGAGAATGCCAACCGGGGGAGTGGGCTGCTCAATCGCATGCAACCGGCACCTCTCAATAAGCAATCTTGACGCCACACATGCATTGCAATGTCGGCCACATATTTGCGACTTGGTGGCAAAGGTTAAACACTAATCAAACACCAGTCAGTGGGAACGGGAAGCTGGGATAACCGCACATTGACACGGCTCCCTACAGAAGCTGGAACTTATGAATATTGGTCTAATGCGGCCAGGGGCAAACATCCAATCGCCGAAGCGCCAAATTTCAACTTAGAGCGCTGCATATGGGTGTGTTTTTTTGTTGAGGGCACCCTTGTTTGATTGGTTTTAAAGAGAAACCACAAGGACACCAACTGTTTTTTGTGATTGTTTTTGGGAGGGGGGGGGGTTCTCCAAAGAAAACAAACCCATATGTGTTGCTTAAAGCGCAGAAGCCAAAGGGGTCAAGAGCCACTGGGCCAAGCCCTGGTTCTAAACCGCCTTTTGTTTTGCTGTTTTAATGGGGACAAAAATGGGTCTGCTTAAAACCAATGCGACCAACCCTGGCAAGAACTTCTCCCAGTCAATCCCAGTCACCAGTTATATTAAATATTTCTGGGTCTGGAAATCCAAAGCACACCTTCCCTGCAACCCAGCAGCTTGCCGCACACGCCTGGAGCCAGTGGGGCCATGCCGAGGTAAGACACACTTCAGGGTCGATTCAGTCAAAGCTTATCTGCGCCAAGATCATCCAGGGGATGGCAAGGAGTAGATGTCTGCTGTACAGGAGGCCTTTCCAAAAACTTGGGTAAGCCTTGCATTTGCGAAAGAACCGGGTTTTGAGCTGCCCCCTGATGGTTTTAAGGGGAAACTTACACTCTTTCCAGGGCACTTAGCCTTGATGAATGAAGCAGGGGTGTCCTCCATGTTGTTCACAACTCGGCAAGGAAGCCCGCCGTTTGTGGGACCCGGGTCCCTCATTGTAAGATCCAAATAGTTTCTTGAGGGCGACTTCCCTGAGCCAGCCCCTTTCGGCGGGAGAGACATCAGTCAGTGACATGAGTCATCGGTACCATCAAATCCTGTTCCAAGAACCTTCTTTTTCAGACCTTTTCTAGACCCAAATGGTCCAAGTACCGTACATGCGTGGAGTTGAATCGGCAATTGACACATCCTCTCGAACCAAACCCAACATCGCAAATATGGTGTACTTGGGCATCCCAAAACGGCAAAAAAGGGGTACGTGCTTTGAGGATAGTTAGGGGGGTTGAACTTAGGCCCCAGTGGACCCTCAAGGTTTCCTTGGGGGTGTGGGGCAAACTTTGGTTTAAACAACCGTTCCCTGGGCCCCTTTAAACCAAATCAACGGGAGGCTGGTTGAACCATTGCGGGTAACACCATCTCTTAAACAAGGGATGATTTTTTTTGGCCTCCGGTGTGTTCCTTGTTAGACTCTGTCCAAGAGTCCTGCAAGCTGGAAAGAGGGTGTAAAAACGGAGCACCACACAGTTTCTGCCAGCTTGAGGGGCTGCTTGTGTCCAAGAGTCCAGGGTGTTGAAAGACTTGGCCATGGGTCAAAAGCCAAATCGTACTCCCATTGAACATCCCAATCCAACCGCTAAAATAGGTTCTATTTTTTTGACAACCACAGCCACTTCTTTTTCTTCCAACACACAAAAACAAAACAAAAAAACGCCGCCCGGCGGCGAGATGGGCGAGATCGGCGGCTGCCAAGCGCCGTGCTCCAGCTGTTCCTAGGCGCGCGGTGCATCCCGTGGCACGGGGGGAAGCGCGTCGTTCAAAGGGATCTGGTTGAAGAGCCGACATGTGGCTGTGGGTCAAAACCCTGTACCCCTGGTGAACATCAAAATAGGTGGTACCTGGGTGTTCATCCGCCCCAAAATGGAGGCATAGGTTATTGACCCATGGCCATGTGAGTGGTTTGGGTTGCTTTAACTCGAAAGCTTGTCATTGTTCAAGTTGGATGTTATAGACAAGTCGGCTTCGCGAAGTACGCTTTCCATAAGAAAATGCGGAAAGTACAAACATGCCACGATATATGGTGTCCATGCCCGGCCAAATTGTGATTCCGGCTCAGACGCCCTGCACAGCTCAGTGGGGCTTGGAGGGCGCGTGACTCCATTTGAAACGGTCCAGTGGCGTGTGTTGAATCACCATCCAAGTGAAATGGAGGCTGGCTCTGGGGGTTGATCTGAAAAAACCAGCCATGGAGTCGGCTTGACTCAGAATGCGTGACTTTGGGAAAATTCGGGTTGAGACGCGGTATAGTTTGAAGGCGCACAGAGCGTGATGTCCGACACGTGAAAACCCCATGCTCTTTCGTACTGACCTCAAAAGGTCACGTAAAACGGAATTGGATATCTGCCTGGACCGCCGTAGTTGCCTTTTTTAATATGCAACTACAAAATTGAAAATAACTATGGGATGGAAATTGGCAACTTTGTGAAAGTTGCATATTTTAAGCATGACACCTCGCCCAGCTCTCTTGGATCTGTAGCTCTGGCAGAGCATTCACGCATTTTCCACGCACAGGCAACGTGCATCAGGCGAACATCAGGCCACAGCTCGATGGTAGCCTGCCAAAGCGATGGTTGGATCATGCGGAACGCAATCAAAGGACCGCCCTGCATCCATTCAATCCCATAGCATGTTGCCCAATGTCTCGCCCCGCGCAGGATTCATCAAGCTCAAGGTTTGATGCATGCCACTGGTTTGCAAACTGGTTGCCCTTCGCCAATCCCTGACGCCCTGCTTAATTAAGGTGATGATCTGGCCTTCGTGGCTTGCAAGCTGGTCGGCTTCATCTCCTCCAGCCTGGGTGCGGCTGGCGTATTATCAACCGATATGCTCCATCGTCAGGTAGTGCTCTTGCCTTTGATTCTCACACGAAGCCCCAAGTTGACATGTGCAGCATTTTGGCTGAAAGGCAGGCAGTGCCCGGCAACATGCCCCTGGCAAAAGAGGGATCGGCTTGGTCTGACTGTGCTTCTGGGTGGGAGGCTGATCCCAAAATCAGGGCTCGCTTTAAGAAGGGCTTGCCTTGGGTGCAATGGCCCATTTGCGGCCGTGATGAAGTGGCCAACGACCACAACCCGAGCACAAAGGCCCTGGAGCTCAACTCGGGGGCCCTGGTTGTCATGCTGAAGTGCTTTGGCACAGAGTTCATTGACATCGACCGCCTCCAAAGACAGGCGTCTCATGTTTTGAAATTCATGGGCTGCACTTTGCCTTTTTTAAAACAAAGTTTGTCCATCGTCCTTCGTTTCCCTTTTTATGGTCCCATCAACATCCCCGCACAGGTCTGCGCATGATGTCACACATATCCCATCTTGCAACCGGAAGCACAAACATGCCCAACTATGCGTGCGCCCCATTCAGGTGGAGCACCTCTATGACATGGTCAACGTGTCGGTAGACTCGCCGACGCAGTTCTACCGCGAGGCTTGGGACCTTCGGAGGCTCTTCACGTTCAGCTGGAGAAGGTCAAGGGATGCCCAGAAACGGATGCAAGCGCCCAGAGTAACTCAACTTGTTCAAGCAACTGTTTTTTGGGGCATGTTGTTGTTGTCCTGATTGCTATTCGATTGATCCAGTTTCACGCCTTGCTGCTCTCATCTTAGGATGCTGGGGTGAAGTGCCTCTTTGAGCTGATTGGGGCCCTACGTGAGCAATGCGATGATTCAGGGGAAGGCGGATGTGATGCCATGATTGACAAAGAACATTTTGAAGACATTCAGGATGACACGGAAACCCCTTGCATCGCCAGCACATCCGTCACTGACCCTTCAAGCGCGGCCCCTGAAACATCTTTGTCTGGCCCAGAGCTTTCGGAGTCGGATGCGCTGATGGACAGCATGACGGATGAACAGTTTGAAGAGCTGTCAAAGATTCTGGAACAGATCGAGGTTCTTGAGGGGCTGCTTGATTGCATGGATCTTTTTGTGACGCGAAACAAACAACAGATTTGAAAGATTTCGCCAACACTTATCAAAACATGGTTTGCCTGCCCAGGTCACCGCCGCCTCTTCTGTCAGCGTGCCCGCCCTCCCCAAGAAGCTTGGCTCTACACATACATTTTTACGTTGCTGACATTTTCAAAGTTGGGTATGTTGTGAGGGCTGGACTCTGAACAATCCTTGAAGCCTCCAATATCCATTTTGAATGCCTGACTACATCAATTTCCCAATCGCTCGCATGGCTAGGCGAGCCTCTGGACCAGAAACCGACAGAGAACATGCCACCGCCTACCGCGCTTCCTTGCAAGAAGAAGGAAATCAAAAACCCGGATGAGGAGCCCTCATCAGTTTCATGCAGCTTTGACTTGAGTTGATGCATTTACAATTCAGGAGTACAGCTTTTATAAATCTGATATAGCAGTTTCAGGATGTTCAGCAACGTCCCACGTCCAGTCACAGCCATTACATGTGTGTGTACATATATGCATATGTGTTTGTATATATATATATATATGTGTATGTGTTTATGTTGTATAGATGCCCGTGGCTGTGGCCCCACGCCAGGAGGAGACCCAGCCAATGGTGTTCTCCGGCACGCCAACATCACCTGTGGCAGTGACACCCAGCCCCAGTGCTCCGGTTCCCCAGAAAATCACGCCGGAGAAGGCGGGGGATGGGTAAACAACCCGAATGTTCTTCCTCGCAATTTTCTCTCAGATGTGATGTGTTCATGGGTGCACCCAACAAAAAATAAACATGACAACTTGTGATGCATCGCAAAAACCCAAGTTGTTGTTGGCTGAAGGTGGACCCCCCTGGAGATTGCTTGCCAGCCGACCCTGTGCAACAACTCAAGCCAGTTGACCCCTCGCAGCAAGTAGCCCTGGGCAAGCAAGCAAAGCCAAAAAGAGGCAGGAAGCCAAAGGCATGCGCATACAAGAAATCCAAGAGCTTCAAACGCCGTGACGCTTTGAAAAACAAACAGAAGAAAACAGCCAAGCAAGCCAGCAAGCGAACAAAGAGGAAGAGCAGTGCAAAGAGCAAAGCTGAAGCACTTGGGTTGGGGGAGGCGGCGCCAGTTGTGGCACGCGAATCCAAGAGGGCCAAAAGAACGAACAAGCCGGCCACTGGGCCCAAAACCACGGGCAAGGCATCGCAGCAAGAGGCTGAGAAGGCAGCGCCAATTCGCAAGCGAGGCGCCACCGCCAAAGCAAAAAGCAAGGCAGCAGCCAAGGCCAAGGCAAAGGACAGGAAGGCCACTGCACAGACAGGCAAGCCGCAAGGCAACCCTGGGCGCGGGCGGCGCTCCAACGTGAAGCAAAGCAAGATGTTCTTTCCAGCCAAGGAGGGGGCAAAGCCGCAGTGGTCTTACCAGGTTGTTCCTGGGCAGTACTATGGGTGCCGGACTTGCCGCTTCATCTACAATGGCTGCCGCACTTGCCGTAAGGACACTTACTCGGGCATGCGGGCAGAGGCGATGTTGGTTCAGCAGACCGAGCTGTTGGGCAAAGAGGGCATTGACATTGATTGATCAATCAAGCACTACGGCCAGTCCAGGTATCTCATGTTGCACTTAAGAAATCTTAACTGCAACATGTCGATTGACAGTTTGCTGGCATGGCCATGAAACCCGTCCCGTGGGTTGGTTGAAACTGTAGTGTGGCCGCTACACTTTTGAAGGGAAACGATGAAACTGCCCAGTCCTAGGGTTGTTTTCAGGGGGGCCTCTTGTAGGGTTTGCCCTTCCCATGTCCTTAGGCCACTCGTTCAAAGCATGAATATCTTTTTTATGCCTTTGCCGGGGCTTGCAATGTTTCCCCCCTCACATACTCGCATTCTATGGCTCGCCTCGTCCCTCGCATCCGTAAGGTACTGATTGCCGTGGCCAAGATTCTTCAGCATCTGCATGGGTGACAATTCATGGAATTGTTTGTGTGGTGCGGCTGCAAGTACTTGAGAGGGCGTGGCACAATTGCTAGCATGCCTCATTAAGAACCTTCTCAAAGAAGAGGGCAGCCCGTTCATACTTTTCGTGGGGGAGCCATAGGCCATATAGGCATAGACACGTACAGCAGGCTTACCAGTTTCAATGTGAAATGGATGTGATGCAGCCTGCTCCTGTGGAAAAAGGTCCATGCTACATGTCAGTGAGAGTTCATGCAGTTGAAAGAGCATGCCGATCCAACTCATGCCCCAACCTCCCAACGGAATTTCCTCGCACGCTCTCGCGTGCCAGGCCTGGACCTATGAGCACGAAGTGGAAGATCCGGCACGGGTTCCTCAAGAAGGGTGCGCACCCCGCTGCTTTTCACGAGGGCCAAGCGTTTGCACATGTGAGATGTTCACTGTCACACGCATGTGCGTTTTGCTAAGCCTACACATGCGGCTTGCTGAGCAGTTTTGGATCAATGGGATTTGGACACGAATGCAGCATGGGTCCATGGACAAATGTAGACACGCATGGAGCATGGTGAAAGGCTTTGAAAGGCTCTGCCACAACAACCATGCTTCGTTTCTGAGCTGTAGCCAATGCCTCAAATGCCCCGGATCAAGCTTATGATGGTGATCGAGCGAATGATGCAAATGAAGGCCCCTGGTGTCCGAGACCTATAGCCCTCGTTTTGCATGCTATATGATGCAACCCACGCACGCACATGTTTATTGACATATATGGTCATGGGGGTTGTTCAGGTCTTGATGCTGGTGGTCCTCTTGATTGCCTACACGGACCAGCTCACATGGAACCAGGCCTCTTCCACACATTTGCATTAGTGGGCGCCCAAAACAAACACTTGGCAGGCCTACGAGGCGATTGAGGTGTACGCTGGTTCAGCGGTCTTGACTCGGTGCCTGCGTGATGAGGGGATCCCAACATGCGCCATGGACATCACCTTTTGGGAGGAGATGGCCCAGCAGTACAGGCACCGCGCGCCGAAGCACAACCCGTTGGATCTCCGCGAGCCCAGTGGCATGGCGCCCCTTTGATCAAATCTTGAGAGGGAAGGGGATGAGATGTCGCTGTTGTTGTTTCGGGGGGGGCTGATTCGCATGCTTCATTGCCAAAGGCTTCTTCTGAAGGTTATCTTGGAGGGCCGCCCTGGAGTGGTATGCGCCTTTGGGCTGGTTTGTTCAACATGGGTGGTTGTCTCGCGCGGAAGTACGGGCCGCCACTTCTTCCTGCCACTGGGCGACCCCGACAGCCCAAGCACCCGAGAAGCCAACTTGCTCACTGCAAGGACCGTGTTGTTGATTGGGCCATGAAAGGATGTGAAAATTAAGCCATGCATGTTTGATGCTTTGCGCCTAAAGGACATGCATGGCCATGCTTTTCGTGATGGCCAAGAGAGGGGTGTGGCTGGTGGAACAGCCATCCACATCCCTTTGGTATCGCCACCCGCGATTTGCGGCGATCCTCGATCGTTCTCGGGCACCCTGACTAAATCTAGCTTTGCATGCAATCTGCACTAGTGTTGTCATCAGCCATGATTGCAAAACCCCCGCAATCCCGAACCAAGGTATGGAGACAAAACTTTTGGATGCAGTGGTGGGGCAGTGAAACTCCGAAGCGGACGTCGATATGGTCCAACAGCAGAGGGGTCAGACGGTTCAGAACACCCGCCCTCACGCACACCCTAAGGAAGAAGCCTCGCCACTCGCTCACAGCCCGCTACACCGACAAGCAAGGCCGGCGACGCTTCACTGGGAATCGCTTTTTGAAGCCTTCTCAGCCCGAAACCTAGTTTCATGCACCTTTTCAACTGTGCACATCCTGATCTTTATCAATATCAAAAAAGGGATTCACTGCACTGAAGGCGCTACCCTGTGGGATTTGGAGTGCGCTTCGCAAAGAACTTCCGCACAATTCGAGAAGAGCGATCCCCGGACATCAACACACGCACGGTTTAAGCCTAAGATGAAACAACATGTATCGGTAAAGCCAAAAGCCTCGCTCAGGTCCCAGATCCAATCCTGTTGCAGCCCCGCGAAGTCTTTGCCCACTTTGACTTCACGGATCTTTGGGAGGACGCCGGAATGAGTGAGGTGATCCGCTATTTGAGGGGGGGGTCAACTTTGAACCTCCCTGTGAGAGTGAAAGAATGCATCGATGGCATTCTCTGGTGAGGGTCCCAGGTCGAGTTTGGGCAAAATCGTGAAAACAGTACACTGTGCCAGAATTCGGAGTAGAGTGACGTAAAACGGTGATAAAGGTGTAATAAAAACCGTACAAAATATATGGCCAAAATAGGCAACTTTCAGCTTTCAGCAACCCCGATTATAATCCCGATTAAATCCGATTAATTTGCATGACTACTGCCCCGATTAAAGACCTGGGTCCTTGTAGATCTCCGTTTTCGGCTGAGGGGCCCGGCCATTGTGCCCCAGCGAAGAGCAATTTCATGCCTGCCAAAATCTGGCCATACACGCATGCAGCTTGTCATCATGGAGCTTTTGATCATCCCGCATGAGTTGTTGCCTTTGCATGAAAACCTGGCAATGGCTTCAGCATTTGCTGATCAAGCTTTGGTTGCGAGGTTTAGCATGGCTGGCCCACTTCGTGATATGCAATCGAAAGCATGGTCTTGTGAAAGCTTGCTTCGTGGATCCTCATTCTTGGCCAGCCAATCAAAGAAGAAGAATATCACGCCCCTGGATGCAATCAAAGTTGCTCAGCCAATATAAGACATGATGATAACTGCATTTGGGCAAACCCAGTTTCAACGGTTTCTGAGGCTGCCAAGCACAAGCTGGAGATTTTGCAACGGCAGAAAGAGATTTCTACCGAGCCTGAAACGCCTCCATGCAAGCCGCCTGCGAGCCCTGCAGAAACCATTGAAAGCTCGGGCGGGCCTCCCCTCGCAACGAAGGCAATGAGCTCTTCCGCCAGTCCTTTGAGAACGAAGCCGGCCACTGCCGCAACACTGCGCTCGGATTCGCAAGAATCATGGCCGGACTGCTTGGGTTTGCGCAATCGCACATCAAGCATAAGAGCGTTTGCACCCCCAGGCCATCCACATGTCAGTGCTTTTTGGGAGTACCCATTCATGCATGATTCAGGTCATGTCGAACATGCCATGCTTGACATTCGCTGATGCTGTCCTCGTCTCACCTTGAAAGCTGACCTGATTTGCAGGACCGCCAGCCCGACTTGCCGCAGACCCCTATCACGACCGTGAATGCTTCGAGCCCAAAAGAGGCAATGCTTTATTCCCCAATTGTCATTGATGGTTGATCCTTACCTGGAAGGCCCCCCAGACCTTGGCTAGCTCCCAGCAGTCACACGCGACGGTCCAGAAGGAGTGAATCATGTATCAGCAAACATTGTGCCCATGATCACATCTCAGCATGCATACAGTCCCTTGCTCATGCTTTCAGGAGTCTGTTGAGAGCGCAGAAGATCAAAGGAAGAAAGCAAATGCTGAGCAGACTTTGAGACGGATGTGCACACCCAAAAAGTCCGGCCGACTTGAGGTCAGCGCCGAGCTGCAGAAGGTGTGGCAAGCGTGCGGCCCTGGTCGGAAGCAGCTGGTGAATGCTCTTATTGCATGCAATGGAGACAAGGACACAGCCCTTTCATGCAGTTTGATGCCCCAAATCACTTTGCTTCGACCCCTGATGCCTTTGACATTCATTATCTTTGGGATAGGGCTTTTTGTTCGCAGTGCTCAGGAGGCCTTCAAAAAACGCGTGGAACACCAGCTCTCCAAAACCAGGCGGAACAAGACGACCGTTCAGGCCGGCTTTTACACCAAAGATAAAATGAAGAAGGTGCTGGGCTTCTCACCGTTCGATGCCCAGATCTTGATTGCACCAATGTTGCATGCATGCGCTGTTGAAACTGCCCCTTTGACACCACTTAGGGATCGCATCCGTGCAGTCGTGAATTTCTGCACTGACCCTCGCCGGCGAGCAAAGTTCGTCAGGCGGCCATGAAAGCAACCCCAGTCCTACCTGTAAACATGCCACATGTCTTGCGTAGGCGTGATTTATACCAGAGCCACGTCAAGCACTACTGGGTGGAGGAACAGGTGACGGGCACGTTCGAGGTTGAGGAAAGCGAGGCATTTCATGAGACCTCCATCGCAGAGGGCGATGGTGACACTTCCCTGACCCTTGGTGGACCCGCTGCAAGCAGTGACCCGCTGGACTTGCCAGGTTCCAGCATGGCTGATTCCCCGGAGATTAGTGAGGTAGAGGACGAGGATGGTACCGAGAGTTCGGCCCCCCGACCTTCGAAAAACGATGAGGTCAAGCAAGAGCTGGCTTTGGAGGCATTGGTTTCCTCTTATAGAAGCCATGCGTGACAAACGTTGCCTTCACATGCCTGTGCTCGTCAGCCCCAGCCAGCCTTGTCAGGCCGCCGAGAATGCAGCAGAGGTGATGGCGAAGCTCCTCAAGGTGCAGGGCCGGATGCAGGAGGTGGCGGACAAGCTTGTTGCCTTGAAGGCCCCAAATGCCAACAAGCAGTCTTCTAGCTGAATAGTGGCCCGCATAGTAACATCGTGCATCATGTTGAGGGCTGTGCTCAACCATTGCCATGTTTGCTTCTAAGGGCTTCGGAAAATGTGATGGGGTTGATCGACAAGATGATGGGCTTGCATGATGAGATGGCCGATACCAAATCTGAAATCGATGCTTCTGGAGGACAAGCGTCTGAGATACTTGGGAAGCACTCATGCGCCCTGTGATTTATTCAGTGGTTGCTTGAGTAATGCATGACTGAGGAAATGCCTTGAACAGTTGAAGAATATTGTGAAACGGGTGGACTCTGTGTGCCTCAGCCGATGGTAGTTTGTTCATGGATGTTCATGGGTTGCGTTTGCCCCTGATCTGTTTATGGTATACCTTGCATTGCCCCAACTGTATCGATCCTGCAGGTGCTCCCGGGCACTGAGCGAAGAGATTAAGCTGAAGAAGCCCGCATCCTAGATGTATCGCATTTGCTTCAATGATTCAAGTTTCATGGCAATCGTTAAAACACCATCGAACTTGCATGATTTATTACCAATGGTGAGGACAATCCTCAAGCCCAAGCCCGCCCCGAAGCCCAAAAAGTCAGCGGAGAAGCCTGAGACGAGCCCTGCTGAGCCCAAACCGGCAAAACGCCGAACAAAGGCTGAAGGGGGCAAAAAGAAGGCTTCCAAGAGAGCCAAGCAGTAGAAGCACTTGCTGCAATGATGGGTGAAACAATGTGAAACACATGATGAGGATCCACTTTGTCAAAACATTATGGGGCATGTGATTCATCAGTTGCGCGATGGCAGCACTTGCTTTGATCCACGCTTACATGTTTCAGGGGTCTTGCAAAGGCTTCAATGAGGCTTTTGCTCTTTCTGTGCAGTGCAACTATCAAGTTTGCCTTGCAAACAGGCAATCTTAGGGGCTGTAGCGCTGCATATCACGGGGTGCCAAGCGAGGAGAAAAACCGTCAGTGCAAGAGCCATGGACATGTTTGAGCTTGCTGAAAGGGTTGCATGCTGCAAAGAATACACGGTTGTAACTTTCAGTGCCAGCCCAAGCCCACCCTTCCCCTGCGTCAGGCTCCTGGACGAAGACGAAAGCTGGACCTGCCGGCAAGGCATTGGCAAGGGCAGTTGCAAACGGGGCAACTGGGCAATACGATTGTCAATTTTCCTTGCAAAGCGGCTATGTTAATTTGGTATCTTGTAGTTCCTGTCAAAACATGTATACATACTCACCTCTGTGTCCATCTTGAATCATCTTGATGTGTTATGGGTAAGGGGTCACATCTTTTTTGGTGGAGTCGAGGTAAGTGAGAAGGAAGCTTGTGAGATTGCAGATGCCTTCCTGCAAGAACGTTCTGCTGAGGGCATGGAATCGGAAGGTCTTTTACAAAGTATGAGTCGTTTGCATCAAACCGGGCATGAGGCAAGGTTGTTTTCTAGCTTTGAGAAGGCTGGCTTGGTGGCAATGGTGACCTGCCAAGACGTGGATTGCGGCGCTGGAGCAGAGGCCCACCCAGTCCTTCCAATCAGGGCCTTCCTACAGTGCCTTCATGAAAGCAACAAGTTGCACTTGATGATCACTGCAACGTCAGAAGTCTACACTGATTTTTGGAAAAAGTATCGTCCTCACAGGCCAAATCATCCATGCTTCAATCTTCGAGAAGAGCATGAACTATCTTCATGCGTACCCCTTCTGATTCATGCTGATGAGGGCACAACCCTCAAAAAAAAAGGGATGATGATTTTGCAGTATCAGCCCTTATTTGGGGCGGGCTCTGCAAGAGCGAACAGTTTGAACATGGTGGGGAATTCGCTGACAACCCGCTTCTTGTGGAGTGTGATGGCCGCCCGTGTCTACAACAAGAATGGCAGCGCGCTGCTACTCAAACTTTCAGAGCACTTTGCAAACGAGCTGGAATCCCTTTGTACTCACGGAGTTTCTTTCGATGGGCGCCGCTATTGGTTCATCCCCTTAGGCATGAAGGGCGATTGGCCAGCACTCTGCAAACTTGGCCAATTGACGAGGCACTTTCTTCGGAAGAAAACCACTGGTGGGAAGACAAAGGCTGTTGGCCTGTGTCACCTTTGCAAGGCGGGCCAGAACGACAACCCTTGGCACATCACCGAAGAGCAACACATGGACATGCTTCATGAAGAGGTAGGGCTGCCCTGGACCAAAGCATCACCCTTCACTCGCATTATCCCACAAGATCCTGACTCAAAGCCTCAGTTCTACAAAGTGGACCTGTTTCATACACTTCACAAAGGAGTTTTTGCAGACGTTGCTGCAAACGCAGTCGAGCCTTGCAGGTCTTGGCAATTTTCTGGTGCATGTTTAAGTGACTGGCTACTGCATGTGCATGGACCCCAGGGTTCTTAACATTGCCAACTCAACCCAGGTTACCATCATGGACTTCGATCTGATGGGCAGTGGTAGTGTGCCTGACAAGCTGGATGTGATCTTTGATGATCTTCAGCGGTTCTGCCGTGAGCGTAGCTTAACGTTGCACATGAGCAAGTTGACAAGAACAGCCTTGAGCTATGACCGAGAGCAATCCTTCCCAGCGGGGTTCCTTGGTTTGGATTTGGAGCAGCTGACCCAAAGAACCATGTGTTTGTTTGCCATTGATTGGGTTCAACCCCAACAGATTTTAGCTTGGTGTGTCTGAGGTCGTGGTTTAAAGGTGCGGACACAACCTGCCTGTGCATGTACTTGGAAGACAAGTATTCGACCCTCATTGCCGACAACCCTGGTCACGAACACATGCTGCATTTGTGCAACATTTTGGAGGCTTTGAAAGCTGCCAACGCATTTCTGAAGACGCTCTACCATGCCTCCGTGTGGCTTACTTCGCATGAGCGGTCCCTCGCAATTTCTGCCTGCAATGCTTTCTTCAAGGCATTTGCTGCCTGTGCAAACTATACTTATTCAATCGGCAAAACAAGGTTTAAATACCAGCCAAAGTTTCACATGTATGCGGAGATTGCTTGGCGCCTCCGAAAGGAGATGTTGGCTGGCCTTTGCAGCTTGAATCCAGTGTGCGAATCCACACAAATCGATGAAGACTTCGTTGGGCGTGTGTCAACGCTGTCTAGGTCTGTGTCGATTAGGACTCAACATTTCAAAACCTTGGAAAGGTACCGGTTGGGATTGGCGGCAAGGTGGTGAAGTTCAAAAGGCTATGAGATGAAGATGTTGCGACCCTGTCCCTGTCCCCTTTGCGAGCCTCCCAGCCGAAGCAAAGGTAGCATGGCATGGCCTTGGAAGTTGACTGAATGCACTTGCCGAATGGCAAACACATAGCTATGGCATGCTTGGTGAAAGAAAAGGCTCAGCGCCTGGCGGGCGAGATGTCCAGGCTGTCGAGGGGGTTCTTGATGCATCTCAAGGCTAGGGAAATGGGGCAGGCGATGTTCTTGTGTTCCCACATGCGCTAACACACTATCAAGATAGCCACAAAGTGCTCTCTTTTGCAGTTGCCTGTTTTTATAGGCAACTTGGCTTTCCAGGTGGGATATCGTCCAGCCAATTAGATCTGGGCAATGGATGTCCATCCTCATGGCCTTTCTTTCAGATAGAAATGGACCAGGCATGCTGCATCATTTGGGCATACAAGACTGTCTACCCGGTGTCTCTGGAAAACGGACGCCACTAAAAGGCCTTTTTGGTGCAAGATCTGGCGCCTTTCCAATGAGGGTTGACTGCTTCAGTAGTGAGAAGAAACCACGAAAGGTGGGCTAGGCTTTGATCCAAGGCTTGATGAAAAGGCCAATGCAAGGTAGGACCAACCACTGGTCAAACCATTGATCCGGAATGCCGACCGCGGATCAAGAAACCAAAGCAGATTCCTACGCAAAGTCATCCGAATGCCCCTCGAGGAAACAGCTAAATATCTTTGTCAAGAGTTTAGTCCTCAACCGGGATTCAACGCACCAAGGGGGTTCCGTCATCAATCAACTGCGTTTTCAGTCGTTGATTGTAAAGGGAATTTGAACAAAGAGAGCCGCCCACTGCAGGTCCGGAGTTCAACATCAGTACACTACCTGCCCGCTCCAATTTTTCATGCTAGGGTTCCATTCAGCTGGCGTTCTGTCTAACAGTCACACCTGGCTTCGCCGTTTTTTCAGGGGCCCCTGCTTGGCCCCTTCGCCCAATCTTTGAAGCAAACCCGAGTGCCGAGGCGCCGCAATGGGCTGATCTCCTTGGAAGGCCAACTGGAAGCTCACGCGGTCACCAGCCTTGAGCCCACTCCTCCGGCCGGGGAAATCCCCGGGGTCTCCAACCCGCTTCGGTGGCCCTCTTGAGGAGCCGGCACCGGGTAAATTCCAAAACTGCCCCCAAGAAGCATTTTGTCGGGTGCGGAGCTTTCTTGACATGGTGGTAACGGCGCACATGAACCCTGGCAAGAACAGCGACGCAGGATGGCAAATGTGTACAGATTGGAAGCTCGTCGAGTGAATAGCCGAAACATTTCTCGGCCTATGCTGCACTGGTGTGTTAATTGCTTCTCGGACAGCGATAGCAAGAGGTGTCCAAACAAAAAACGTGCTCCACATACTCACCCAACACAAATTATTGGGGACAACGTTAGGTCTCCACAAAAGACGTCCATACGCCACGCATACATACTCATACAAAAGACGTCCATATTGGGGACAAATCCTGCGAGTACACGCATATTTCCCCCAATGAATCTGTGCTGGTCTCCCACAAAGGCTAAGAAGCCTTGCAGGCGTTGTGGCGCCCGTTTCGTTTCGGATGCTAGCGAGCAGTGAAAAGGGCAGCTCAAGTGGCTGTGGGTCAAAGTAGGGCAACTTAAATGGGTTGCACTGGTTATTAAGTGGAAACACAAACTAAAAAACCAGCGGTTCACATCCTGGACAATCCTGGTGTTCTTATTTTCACCCCTACCCAACGATTTTCCTGCCGTTTGTCGTACCCAAACAAGCTAACGTGATTTGTGTCCCGTGCCATGGGCCGAACCCGGATGCGCAAAGCCAATGGGTGCTTGGGACCAATCCACGTGGGGACCTCCGGCGACCGGATTGCCTTTGGTTAAACATGGCGGTCGATTTGCACGTGTGCACGTGGGTTTGCCTCAAAACACAACACGAAAACATGGGTCGCTTCCTCTTTCATTCCTAGGTCCTCCAGTAGAGAGGTTCGAACAAGGGTACGTTTTTTTTCTGTAGTCTGTTTTAGTAGGGGAACCCTCCCCCCAAAAAGAGTAAACGGGCACTACTGAGGGACCTAGATTCCCGTTGAAACACACCCAAAGAGGCGTAGCCTCAAAAAGACATGCAGGGCCTTGCGCATCGAGAGGGATTCCCTCCAACAAACGCCGCATCCCCCTATCGATCCACATCAATCCACCAACCGGTTTCCAAGGAAGGCGTGGCCCCGTTTCACCGAAATCCAAAACCTGTAAGGGATCTCCAAGTACAGACCCTACATACCCTCCTCCAGGCGGTTCCATGGAAGCTCCAGGCTTCTGGGTATCCAGTGAACATGGGACCTTCCTGCTGTTCGTCTGAGGGAGTGTAGTTCCAACAGAGGAAACTAAAAAAAAAAAAAACTTAGGCAAATGGTAGATATTAATACACTGGGGGTTCATTTCTATGGGGTCAACATTAGTTGAAGCGCTGAGACCTCCCCGAATCGCTCGCTCGCTCGGCCGAGGTGCGCTTGGCTGGTGGGGATGGCCACGCTGCAGCGCAAGGCCTCCGTGATGGCGGGGCAGTCGATGACCTCGAAGCATCCAAGGCAAAGGCGCGCCCCAAAGCAGCGCAGCAGCGTCCTCCAAGGAAAAAGGCCTTGAAACCAATGTTGGTTCTCACTTACCTTACGTGTTTGTGTTTTGAAGCAATCCCCGGAAGTGTCGGAACAACCTCATGTTAGTCTCTCTCAGGGGAGGGTTCATTCTTGCACCCTTGCCCAACCCAAGGTTTCAAAAAAAAATGCAAGGTACCCCACCCCCCCCAAGAAACCGATATCCCTGCATCTCCAGGTCTGCTACAAAAAATGGCAGACTCCAAACATAAATCAGATCCCCTAGTCCTCTGCAATCAGTAGCGGGACACCACAGGAAAGCCACAACCATCTGAACAAGCCTGGGATTAAGGCTAACTTGTGAAGGACCCTGCGTTGCGGTTTCGCTTCACGCCAAACAGTGGTAGCTGACAGTAAACCAACTTTGATGCCAACCCCCGATGAGAAGGTCATTGAGGATACTGTGTGCCAAATCAGGACAGAATGCCGGCGTACGGCTAGAACTTGGGACTCCGAGTGCAACACATCTCAGTGAACACATAGCATTGCATTGCAAGCCCGATGCCAAACTGCAAGCTAAAGCAAAGCCTTTAGGCCAAGATGCAAAATCCTCCGACACGCCGCCTACGCCGAAGCTATGCGCAATGGAAATTGTGTCCCTTTACCCGGGGCTTTTCCGCAATCCGCCTAGCAAGACTTCCATATGCATGCCGCGTTCTCAAGCAAGAAACATGCAACCAGCCATGGGTTTGCAGTGATCGTGGCAGTCAATAGAGGCGTCTGGCTGATCCCGGTGTCCCAGTGTTCTATTCAGGCCTCATGTCCCTCCCAGCCTCCCACCAAACGATTCACAAATGGGTGGCCTTTGTCTAATGCTGCTTTGTGGCTTCTCCAGTAACCACCAAAACAGGGCTAGATTGGAAACAACGGATCCTTGAAGTGAAGGACATTCATGAGTGAGCATGGGGCTTGTCCTAGAGCTCGTTAAGACAAATTGCCAGCTCATCCGAGTGGCTGGATACCTTCAAGCCGATGGCAACAGAGCAGCATAAAACCTCAAAGCCGTTGGCCTCGCCAGAAAGGAGATTCCTCTAATCAGGGGGTTCTGGATACGTGAGAATTTGTTCAGGGCTGGGTAAGGGTTCCTGATAAGTCCAACCTAAAAACAGCACCAAAAAGGAAGCGCACTGTGGAATTGGCAGCAAAAGGTGATGTTTCAAGCTACCCCAAAAAGGAAATATGGGGACCCTTGTTATAGGGAATCAGGTGATCAAGAAATTAAACACACAATTGCCCCGGTTCAGAGTCTGAAGCAGGTGCTCTTTCAACGTCTCGGTTCAGCTGGGATGGAAGTACCTTCATGGTGAGCTCGTGCTATGTTCAGATGAGCTCGCCATAAAACAGGCAGAAGAATCCGTCTGATGATATATGGCAGCCTACGGGGAGGCTCATCTTCGGCGAAACATGATGCCCAAGATCGGGGGAACCTTCCGCATGGGTGGCTTCCTTTTGACGTCCCACAAAGACCATCAATAAAAGGGGCCCCCTGTCTGCCATGTCCGTACAGCACTCCTGGTAGCTCCGAAAGGCTCCCTCCTTAAAAGCAACTTTGGATACCCCGGCTCCGAGGCTCCTTTCCAACAACCAGCTATGTTTCTGAGACAGGACATCCACCGGAAGGACGAAATGGGGTGTACACTCGCCCGACAGCTTCATTGTTCGTTGGGGTTGACGGTCGAGAACCCGAAAGGAGGGGCACCTCAACCTCCAATCAATCCACACCACGCATTGCAGGCTAGCTATAAATAGGAAGCCAAACATGTTGATGCCCTCCCTTTGGCGGCTCAAACCATTACACTATAACGGCTGCAAACAGCCACATGTGGATTTCTCGTTGCTGACAGCTATTTTGCAGTGGTGTACCTGCGCCCTGCTCAGCTGACTCAAGCTCCTTTAGAGGCTTGAACTCGTATGTATTGCATGTTGTGTCCAAACCGCTTCAGCGAAAACTCATCAGCGCCAACATGAGTTCGGGTCAACCACCTACACCAAGTACCTGGACAAGGGCCCGCCATTTCAAGCGCTCAGAAAGCGTTCCTATCCACTTCCATTGCTGGACGGATGTTGAACGGAACGGATGCTGAACTTTCATTTGGGTCCCTTCTTGTGGCTCTCGTGGGACGAAGACCATGGAACATGACTGACCGGGCTGTGAACCTTGCGGGCTTTCGACCAGGCCCCGATGTCGACCTTGGAGTTCTCAGCCCGGCGGGTTGAAATGAATTTCTAGCGGCCGCTCTAAAAATGGGTTGCACCGCCCAATCAAAAAACTAGAGGGTATTGCTTGTCTTAGTCCTGGGTTCTCAGTAGATTTGGCCCTTTTCAGGATGTCCTTTGGGTGAGCCACCCACTGAAAGCTGACCCGATTTGGTGAACCCATTCCGTCCCCGTGGCCCTGCCTGGCAAGAAGCGGGCCTGGTCCAAGCTTGGGCACACTGCACACGACCCACCATGTTGTCAAAACACGCAAACATGCCAACAAGCGAACAACGCACACACACACACACAGAGAGAGAAACTTGCAAACACGCCAACACGCAAGCATGCAAACACACACACACACACACAAACACAAACAACACACACACACAAGCACACAAGCGCGCGCACACACAAACAGAAGCACACAATCGCACACGCACACGCACAAGCACAAACAGCACACACACACACAAGCACACAAACACACAAACACACAAGAACACACACACACAAGCACGCACACACAGAGAAGCACACAAGTATACACACGCACAAGCACACAAGCACACAAACACGCAAACACACACACACAGAGAAGCACACAAGCTCACAAACACAAGCATGCACACAAACACAGAACCACGCAAGCACACGCAAAGAGAGAGAGAGAGAGAGAGACAGAGAACCACAAGGCACACACACACACAAGCACGCACGCACACAAACACACAAGCCCGCAAACCCACACACACACACACACGCAGAAGCACAAAAGCTCACAAACATGAAAACACACGCACACAGAAGCACGCACACACACAGACACAGACACAGACACAGACACAAACACACACACACACAAACACACAGAGAGAGACACAGAGACACAGAGACACAGAGACACAGAGACACAGAGACACAGAGACACAGAGACATAAACACACAGAGAGAGACACAGAGAAACAGAGACACAGAGACACAGAGACACAGAGACATAAACACACAGAGAGAGACACAGACACACAGAGACACAGAGACACAGAGACAAACACATGTTCACATTTCTCACTTGCATTCAAGGACCAAGAAACAAACATGGTCGAGCTTCTGAGCGCTTGACTCAACAAGGAAGTTACATCGGATCCTTGGACAAGTCGCCCAGCCCTTTTCCCCTCAACCATGAAAGACATGAACACCATTGCGTTGCTGTTGACCCCCCTGCAAAAGGCTTAACTTGTTGGGGGTTTAGTGAAAAACACCTTTCTCTTCCAAAAAGTTTAAGTCTAAAGATCCAACCCAATGGCAATCAAGATTGGGAGGGCGCCCCCACTCTCTGCCCGTTGGCTCTGGGAAAGCGGGTGTGCTCTTTTGGGAGAAACCCGTGCCTTCATCGATTTCCAAGCGGAACCCAGAGGCAACTAAGACTGTTGGGCTCGAACTTTGAGGCAAACCCACATGGGTATGGGCCAAAATTAACCACCAGACCACAGGTTTTGGTCCATGCTGCCACTTGCCAGGGCAAGCCATTTGGGGGTTACCCCATTTTTGACCCTCAGCCATATCTCCAAGCTCGAACGGGCCAAGACTCAGGAACTAAGGCTCCAGGAAATTCTGAGGCCAACACACTCATGTTTAGCTCCTCTTTGCTAGATAGGACGTCGCCTCTTCTTTTGTCATAAACCAAGAGGGGCAAGGGGGAAGGAAGCTATCACATATTAAGTCCTAAGGCCTGATTTCAGGGCAATCCAGAGCTTGCCCCCCAAATCCCGCTGCTACCAAACACTAAATACATCCGCTCCAACGAAGCTCATTCTCACTTGCCCAGAGTTTGGTGTGTTCTGGCTTCAATTTGGGCTCACTTGCCCAAACCTGGAAACACAAGGTCAACCTTTTGGCACCTCTACTAAACATCTAGGTCCTCGAGTAGAGAGGTTAGAATAAGGGTACCCTTGTTCTGTACTCTATTTTAGTAGGGGAACCCCCCAAAAAAGTTGGTAAAAGGGCACTACTGGGGAACCTAGCCAGGGACCAAACTGGGAAAACCAAAAGGTCAAAAGGTCGGCTGGCAACTGAGTAGCTCAGATCTGTCCATTTCCGGGCCTCCTCCGCATGCCGCACCAGGCCGCTCAGGGTCTTGCGATTGAAGCCAAGCAGCTCAGCCAGGCAGGCGGCGCCTGTCAATGTGTCTTGCCACCTACATGGGTGTTTGTTGTTTTCGATGGTATAGTGCGCATCAATCAGATGGCACTTTTTCATTGACGACACAGATAGCACATCACTGTGTTGGCCGGAATGCCCCCATTTGCACCAAGACACGGCCAAAATGTCCTTTTTGTTTTCGATGGTACCCCGTTTGGGGTTGCTTTTTTTTGTTCTCCGGGGGGAACCAGAAAGGAATCGCCTTTTGAGGGGTTCCCTGCTATTTTTCATTAAAACAAAAAAAACAAAAAAACGATCGGAGCAACAAGGAAGCAAAGGGAACCATGAGTTTTGACCCCCGTATCCATATATAACATATGACATAAGTTCAAGCGGTATCCCCAAAAGCCCCGGGAACCCCCTACAACCCTCCAAAGCCCTCCCTGAAAGCCCCAAACCACCCCAAAGCCGATCTGGGAAGAGACCAAATCCATAGCTTTCAGCTATGGAAAAGGCAAACTTTGGCCTCAAATATGTGTTTTTTGCTTTTTCTTTAAGCAGTGTGCGGATACGTGTTTTTTGTTGGGCAAAAAAAAAACGAGCCCATCGCCTAGCTGGTCCAGTAGCTCCTCACCCCTGCGGCGCAGGCATTTGGAGGCATCGCCTGCCAGAAAATCGCCAGGCAACCGGCGACGTTTGGGGTTTGATCAAAAGATATCAAAAACAGCTTCTTTTTACCCACAGGCTGAGCGGATGGCCCAAACATAGTGAACACACTTTAGATATTTACCACTGAAATGGGTCTTCCCGAAAAGTTTGAAGTTCATGAACTCAGCAATTGAGTACATGGGATGACCATCAGGGAAACCAACAACATGACATTCCCCACACGGGAAAGTTACCCGTTGTCACGCGGCTCGGCCAAACCCGATTGAGAAGATACAGTTGGTGGTAACAGCAAGAAGAGCCACAATGAGCGACACAATCATTGTTTTTCCCGCCCCAAGATGTTGTCGATCATAGCCGTCAAGTGGCCTATGCAAGTCATCAAACAAGGAGGGCATCTAGCATGTCCATGAGCTTTTGGGGCCAGGAATATTGATCAACCCCCATTTCAATAAGGGACCCGAAATGATGGACATCATGTTGGTGAAATTCATGTCCACCAAGCATTTTTGAGGGGCCCGTTTCAAATTTCACAGCCGCTTGTTGGCACTTCTGCAACTAGTCAAATGGCATCTTCGCTATCCTCACTGCTCCTTCCCGCCTGCGGACGGCACTTCTTTCTCTGCCTCGGTCCTGAGTCAGAGTTGCCGGCACGTCTCGTTTGAAGGAACAAACGCTTTGCAACATTTGGAGAATCACTCATAGGGTCGTCTAAAAGCCCAAATGTGTGGTGCTGCTTTCCCTAAGCCAAAGGAACCCTGATTTTTATGTCCAGTGAAGCCCTCAGCTTTCAGAGACTGGGCCCCCCTGAAGGTGCCGGTAGGTCTCAGCTCCACAGCATGCAAAACAGTCACATGGCTCGCAGTAGATTCCATGTTCACAAGCTAAGCAGCATCATGAGAGAAGACAGTCGTGCAACCATAGTGCCTCACCTAGAGAACGGACGAAGCCTACTTGTTTGCATCCTCATGCATCCACAGTGTTGCCGGGGAGACATCCAAACATTGACGTGAAAGTTCAAGACTCTGTCATGTCATGGAAAGTTGACATGAAACCTGAAGAAATCTCCTAACCCCGCCACCGCCACCGAAGCTTGCATGACAGCACGTCTTCCTTCCAAGTAAAATGTGAAACCATAAGTTTTACCCACAATGGATTCCAACTTAATGGGTTCTAGAGTGCTACACGCATGATTGTCCTTTGCAAGCGATCCGGAACCCGATTCGTTGAATCTGTTTAAGTCCCCGACTGTTTCAACCAAACTGGCCTATGTGATTCGAATCTAACCGAAACCGAAATCCATCGATTTCTACCAAAGTGGCTTCCATTTTTTTGGTCACCCACCCCCCCCCAAAAAAAACAAGCAAACAAACAAGGGACGCTGGCAAAGCGAGCAGACTTTTGTGTGCATGTGTGAATTCTCGAGCATATCCTTTTTGGCGGTGCTGAGAGGCGAAAGCCAAGGACGCCGAAGCGACCATTGTCGGACACCCTTTGATACACCTGTTTGGGTGTCTTGTTTAGCCTCCCCCCAACAAAACACACACAATAATTATTGTTTATTATTATTATCATTTTTAAGATTGTGTTAGTTGTTGTTTTTTTCAGATTATGTCGCGTTCCCTTTGAAGGCCACAAGAAAGGGGTACCCCGAAAACCAAACAGACCCAGCTATCGGATCGATTCCATGTGCGAGGCGCGGCAGCTCCAGCTTCTTCGCCTTCCGCAGGATGGCCTTCAACACTTTGCCCTGCTTCGCCTAGAGTGGCAAGGGATCTCCAGGGGCATCCGAGAAATGAAAAAACCGACCATGTTCAGGAGTTCACTCTAGTTCAACACACACACACACACGTTTTGGGTCTTGTTGATTTCTTCTTCATTCTTTTTTTTTTGGGGGGGGGGGGTAGGTTTGATCTTTAGCCGGGGACACGAAATGGTGGACATCATTTGAATGGAGGCTTGCTTCTCAGCCACTTTCAAGGGGGTCCGTGTTAAAATTCATAGCTTCGAATCCTGTGGCTCCTTTTCCACCTGAGACAGCAGAGTCCCTTGCAGCCGATGTAGCGTTGGCCTCCTGAAAATAAAAATCTCAGAGAAAAAAGAAGAAGAAAAAAGCAAAGGTGATGGCCAGAGTCTCACACGCGATGTTGGAGAGACCGCGCCTCTGGATACGACCAAACCTGAGAAACTAAGAATTCCAGAACTCAGAGGGTTCACCTAGTCAGGATGCAATTGTTGGGTCAAAAATTGGAGGTATATCCAAGGTACTTGGACCCTTGGGCGGGAATGGTCTAAGACCTCCGTGCGGAGGCAGCGGACGTGGGAGTGAAATGCAAAACATGCCGTTGGCTGAAGAAAGCAACAGACACATATATATATATATATATATGTGTGTCTGTGTTTTTGTAGTGGACCCCCCCAACAGGTGGGTTTCCTTTTCTTGTTTCCCTTAGAAACCACAAAAAAAAGGAACCCTCAAAAAAAGACAGAGCCATATCACATCCTTGACGGTTGCTCGGCTGTTTGTCTTCCACCATAGACCCCAATGGGGAAAGAGGGCGCCTGAATTTAAACAGAAATTCCCGTCCGACTAGAGCACAAAGGAGAGACGCTCACCTAGTGGGTGTCTGGACCACTTATTTTAGACACCCACTTGGGTGTCTGGAACTCTTAGGACACCCAGCCACCGGGTGTGAACCCTACGTTGAAACCTTCATCCAGCCAGCCTCTTCCAAACTGTTCTGCCGAGTGGCCAGCGAGAAGTTCTCCAGTGCCGGACTGCCGGGCGCACGCTCCAGGAGGACCCGCAAAGCACACACCTTCGTGTCGGGTGGGTGGGTGGTGTGAATTTGAGTAATCAAAACCCGGTAAAATGCTTGACCCAGAACCATGCAAGGAAGTACAAAGGCGGCCTCTGGCTGGGACTGTCCCTTGCTAACCTTCATTTACCCGGGTTTTGATTGTGGCTCATTTGGAGTTTGGAGGTTGGCGTGTCCATAGAATCCCACACCCAACCCTCAGTTTTCCCATGAGGACCTTGTGGCCTTTGGAGGAAACCCGGCCCTTTTGCGGTAAGAAGCAACCTCGTTGTATAGAAACGCGTGGTAGACAAAGGCATTTGTGACCATCTCAACCGGTCGTAATGAATTCATAGAGGTCGTATGTGTACCGTATACCCCTTGAACCCCAAGCGATGGCCGAGATTGGCGAGGCCAATCTTAACCCTTCAACTGGCTTAGTCCTGGAACCTCCCCAAAAAGTCAGGCAAACACGCGTGCACTCAGTCCTATACTTTCGGCACTCAGTACTAAACTTTCGGCAGTGATGACCATTCAGTCCTCTCTTTGCTGCTTACGTTGCTGGTTAGCGAGAGGCGGGGCGCCTGGGGGGGGGGGGGGTAGGTGTTTGGTGTGTTGCCCACATGTGTCTCGCTGGTTCCCAGGGAATCAACAGTTGCCCTTCACAGCGAAGTATCACGCAAAAGGAAACTCACCTATCGGCCCCAAAAGCTACGTGATGCTTAACGCAGCGCTGGGAAATATATGTATATAATATAGTTTCCAGGTTCTAGGACCCACTCATGGTACGCCCTCCTGTGATGTGGGGTTGGTATGTAGGTTCTCCAGTAGAGAGGTTACTAATAAGGGTACTCTTTTTGCTGTAGTCTATTCTAGGGGAACCCTCCCCACCAAAATAGAAACGGGAAAAGGGCACTACTGGGGGACCTAGGTTTAGGACACCAGGAGGCAAGCCACCGCCGAGCAGCCGAGTGCTTGACCATTTCCACCTGCCGCGCATCGCCGCGCAGCGCCGCCGAGACCACCGCCGTGCCGTCGCCTGCGCGAAGCGATCAAGCGACAGGGGACGAAAAAACGCGCCAAGGGCTGATGGAGATGTGGGTTTTGATGGCGTCTTGGGGATTATTTTGGGCGGTTTAAAGGAAACGCAAAAAGCAGCCACTTTCGCTGGATTTGGTGCACACGAAAGTTCCGGTTGCTTGAGGTAAGTCTTGCAGAACCAGCAAATAACTTTGGCATAGGTGCTTTTTAGGGCTCGCGTACGGGTTGGTTGCAAGTTTCCCAGGGATTCCGCTTGGGGAGTGCCTGAGTTAAACCCTTGACACAGTCGGTTCAGTCTCACACTAGGACATACTAGCACCCTTTCAAAGGATCGTTCGAATGCAAACGACATCAGGCCAAGTGTCTGCTCAATTTGGGGGCTCCGGTGGCAGGACTCCTTCTACTTCCCACCAAAAATCACCCCACGAAAAGGCAACTCACTCTGAATCGACTCAAAAGGCTCCCTGGATAAGGCCCCAAGGAAAGAAATGTAGCCTTGAAAGGTGGCTCTGCCAGCCGGCAGCTACTGCTCATTTTGACCCATGTGAAGGGACTCCACATTTCGAGATTCAAATTTGATCTGATCCCTAGGGACCCAAATGATGTAAAACAACTTTCGGATCAGCTGCGACCAGTGTCAACATGGTGACCTGACTCAGGGATCAAAGCTTGAAAGCCGAAAGGTCCTTTACAGTCGACTTCGTTTCGATTGATGCCGTGAAACCACCATGCCAGAGTCACCATCGGCATGTGATGCCCTGCGTTTTCTGGCAGCAACTTGGCAAACCTTCTCGTATGCTTGGTTCGACACCCTCCTTCCCTCCCGCCTGACACGATGCTGATGTCGAAATTTGCAGCCTGACATGATGGTTTGCCGCGAAAGCGAATCTTCTTGCAAAACGCACCACAAGAGTTTCTTCGGACTCGCACAGGGTCGCTTGGCATCTTCTGATGGAATTTTCCTCCTTTTGCCTCTCAGTTCAGCCAAAAAAATCCGAACAGATCTTCTGATGGTTTCCTCTTTGGCTCTTGGACAGAGGAATGACACTCCTGGGTTCAAAATAAAGGGATTCCCAAAGCAAAAGAAACCACCTAAACCGTGCCCCCCAAATAAAGGTCCCTCTAATAATCAAACTCGCATTTTCCAAGACCCTGGGGGCCCAGTACTGAACTAGAATAGTCCGGGTTGAAACCAGCACTAAACTAGCGTGTTTTTCCACTGGCCACTCTTCAGTCAACACCTGGGGACCCCTGCCTTCAATCACAAGAATGGACAGGGGGACCCTAACACATAGCACGATTTCCAGTTGTTTTGGTTGATTTTTTTAGGGCGGGGGGGCGACATTTTAGGATTTTGGGGGGAGCTCCCCGGGAAATAGGATCTCATGGAAGCCTAATCTTGGAATCCTCATCAGGCATTCTTTATCACAACCTGACTAAGATGTTATCAAGGTGGAATCAGCAGGGATCCTTACATTATGCACCTGAACATTGCAACTTGTAAATGGTGGGTTCCCTTTATTTTGGTGGGGAAGGGCCATGTTTTAAATGGTTGCAACATGGAGATCTTTTAAGGAGCCCTGATCAGGTAACGGAACCACCTATGGCCAATGCGGTAGTTGGGCGCTGCACATCTGGCACAAGCACGTTACTTGGCCCACATCTGTGATACACGGGAAAACCATATTTTGTGATTCTGCTTGAAATTTTGCTAACCCTAAAATATACAAGTTCGTACTTAAATCTGAGACCCCATCAGAAAATGGGGGTTTCGTCTACCAACATAAACTAGATTTACAGATCCAAAATCAAATCGCTTTCTTTGGATTCTTTTCCGAACATTTGTTTTGCAGGAGACCCCCAGACTACTCCACTCCGGCCGAGGGCATCCTCTTTCAGTCCAAGCAGCGCTGCGCCAGCAGGCAGCCAAAGCCGTCAGCCGGTCCTGAAACAAGCGGTCAACCCTAGGGATTTTGGGCTTCTCCCAAGAAGAGTGGCGCGCACCAAAACATAGGGGTTCCTTTGATACCCAAACAGGTGCCCTTTAAGAACACAAAACAACTCGTTGCACCCTGAGAAATGGCGGCCTTCCTTTATAACATCCGGAAAAACGCTTGTTCTCGAGCAACCTCAAAGAGCAATCAAAAGCCACACCCACACGCAAAGCCCTTTGGGCCTCACAAACATCTGCCCGTTGGTCTCGCCGAGCCCCAGAAACGAGCAACCCCATCTTGCTCAACTGCTGGGTTTCGCTCTCTTGCATGGCGAAATCATTTTGCAGTTCCGACAACAGTGGCCGGCTGCAACCGTGTCCGGCCATGTCTTGAGCCCATGAGGGGCCCCGGACACGTGCCAAGGCAGCCACATGTTGGATTTCGGATGAAGGTATGGATCGCTTGCTCTTCTAGGTCCTCCAGTAGAGAGGTTAGAATAAGGGTACGCTTTTTTCTGTAGTCTATTTTAGCAGGGGAACCCTCCCCCCAAAAAAGGTAAAAGGGCACTACTGGGGGTCCTAGTCTTGTTCTTGGGGGGAATAATGGGGCGTAGGATTCATACGGCCTTGGTTGCTTGGAGAGATGGGTCCCAGCGAGGGAATCCTGCACGGTTTGGCAAAATTACCCACCCCTTATGAACCCTGAAATTTGACCACCCCATTCAAATAATGCCAAGGACCCAATTTGGATGATGATACTTTGCAAAATGATGGTTGCATTAACCCTAACATTGATTGAATGGTGCAAGTCTCAACCTTTGAGCCATGTTGGGTCCAGCTTTGTACCAAAGCTAACTCCAGAGTGTCACTGAGGGCATTCCTGCCTAAAAA
Source organism: Effrenium voratum (assembly GCA_963377175.1). Classification (NCBI taxonomy): domain Eukaryota; class Dinophyceae; order Suessiales; family Symbiodiniaceae; genus Effrenium; species Effrenium voratum. The sequence goes on along the minus strand of CAUJNA010001891.1, from coordinate 944,053 downwards.
ATCAGAAACTTGTAGTTTCCAGCTAGTTTCACCAACTTGCGCCAACTACAAAAACAAAGTAGGGCCCCGCAGAAATGCTGGGGTTGCCATTAGTTTCCATTTCACCCTCAAAAACACACCCACATAAGGGTCCGTGTCTTTCTTCGAACCGTAGCCGTTGCTTTGTCCGTTTGTCTTTTTGTCTGACAAAGCCTTGAGAAAAACAGTGTGTCAGGGTCCCCGCGAAACATAGTCGAAGTTCCTGCGTATTTACACATTGTAAAACGTTAGAAACATACATGTGTATACATGCGCATGTACAGGTGTACATATTCATATGTTCAGGTAACCAACCAACTTGAATGCGACTAAGAATGTTCACAGGCAGAACCCTCGCAAGTGGTTGGTGGACAATGGCCATGCCCATGGGTATCCCCAAAATTTGGCCCACTGAAACACACAGCGAAGTATTTGATGAGCTTTCACATTTACATTAACCATACTATCCTAAAATATGCAGCCGTTTTGGAGAACCCTAGGTTTATCTGCAAAACGTCGGTTCGAGCGTGTCTCCTTGTCCTTGCCTTTCTCCTTGGCCAGCATAACCTGCGATGTGAATCGACCGGCAGATCGCCGATACCCCCATCACACCACACAGACGATTTCGGGTCTGGCAAAGGTGCAATGAAACCAAACGAATGAGTGGCATGTTCAAGGTACCATAGCCGACCTGAGTACTTGGAAGGACATTCAAAGTGTCTGGTTTGATACAGAATGATCCCAGAAAAACGACAAAAAACAGGCTACATTTGTGGAAAGGCAGGTTTCCGGTTTCCTCCAAGATGTTGTGTGAATAGCCACCTAGTCCTGGTTAGTCGTGGGCATTGCCAAGGGGCCCCAGTGAATGTCTGGTTTCATGTGTGCCACGGTGAACACTTCTTATATTGGCCATGGTCATGGTTGACTTTGTAAGAATTTTTACCACGGTTGTCTGAAACTCCTACTCAGGAATTGATGATCACACCTACACCAACCCCAAGTAAAAGGATCTTTTGACTACAACTCATGTGGTTGAACTAAGAAACTTGCCAACCACCACCGGGCCCAGTCCCCGACATTGACACAATCCTGTTCAAAACCACTTCGAACAAGCATGGGAAATCCTCAAAATGACGGGACGTTTCAAAAAAGGTCCCTACCTTTTTCCTTAAACATCTTCCAACTCAAAGGAAACTCAAATTTAAAATTAAACGTCCGCCTAAAAAGGTGATGATTGAAACCACTAAAAGCGGCCATATAGGGACTCCTGTCAAACACGCGGTTTCATATTGAACAGTGAATCCAATACACAAGTATGCTGCGCCCCCCGACAAGGAGAAAACAAACATAGCAAACGGGTTCTTCTCTACCTCAGCGTTTGCCAGCCCTAACTAATCTGCTTGATTTGAGTCTATAGGCGACCTCAACATGTAAACCAGTAAAGCGGAGAGCTTTGCTTTCTTATGGCCCGGGAGTAGCAAGCCTGTTTCACCTTGCCTGAAAAGGTCATCATTGAAGTTTGTGCGCGGAAAAGAGAGAGAAAAAACAACAGCCAGGTTCTGCCCAGTGCGAAGCTCCCCCCCATCCCAACGAAAGCCCATGAGATACATGAATCACTTCCTCTAATGCCATTTGTTCTTCTAAATCCAAAGTGGCCGATACTAAATATAGAATGGAACAATGCTAAGCCAATAAACCACCGATTTCTCCTGATCCCAAGTGGTGGCTTATAGATATATATATATATATATACATATATATATATATATATGATCGCCGGAGCCTATCTGTGGACATGACCGAAGAGAACCGAAGCGGAAGGAACCGGGGCCCCCAAATAACCATACACGAACAGTCGCTGGGTGCGCGCGCGTGTTATTTTTTTGAGGAAGTATGTGCTTTCAAGAAGGGCACTAGTCTGAGCAAAAGGGCCCTCGATAAACGATACTCTAAGGGTACCTTCCGCATTCTTTCCAGGGATCCTTCTTTTTCGATAACCTACGGAAACCCAGGGAAAACGGCTGGTTATTGAAAAGAACGGCGGAATCAGCCCCTAGAAATACATCTACATTGTTGGGGTAGAAATGACACAGCGCACCAAAAAGCTTCAAAGACAATTCCAACTGCACAGCCAGTTCACAAGCAAGGATGATCCTTCCATCTTCGGGCAGATCCTGTTAGGTGCCCTCTGATGGCGTCCGCATGCTAAGAATGAGGTATGGGTACAAACCAACATGCAGCAGTATCCGACGAACAAATGGGCCTGCCCAACAGCACAATACAAACAAACGATGTCCATCAGCCAGAAAAAAAGCTCTCAATAACCCCAATCACATGAGCCAACAAAGAGCCAAACACCTAACTAGACCACCCACAAGATCACATTGTGGTCTGCCTTTACATCCGGCCGCGCCAAATGTAGGTGGCTCACTTTGTAGCCGATGGACGAGTAGTCGTCCTCGGTCCACTAGAGGAGAATTGAGGGCAACAGGCCGGAAATGCTGTTCCACAGCAAAACTGACAAGCTGCAAGCGGGCTGTTGGTGCAGTTGCGTTGAGGTTTCGCTTTTCCTGACACTAGCTTCAAGGACGAGGATAGGAGGGAGGGGGCTATTGCAAACCGCGGACCTGGATCCAGCGTTTCCAATGAAATCGGTGGTTCCCTTTCGTTGTCATTGCAACACCGCTCAAAAGAAGTCTCCCATGATTGTATCGCATGGTGCAATGTGGAGCGTTTGCAACTGTCCTTGCCCGCGATACTTGCGTGTCACAATTGAGGACCCTTCCAGAAGGACGGCTTTACGTATTTCCCTTTTGAACACATCCGAACAGGGCTTTAGATGCATGCCTATGGGACTTCCCCGTGCACTGGGGTGTGCCCGCCCTCTCAGCTTTCTTTCCCGAACCTACAGGCGTGCGCAAAAGTGTAACATCCCAGCCATGCGACTGTCCCCAACTTGAGTGGAAACTACTAGGCTTCCATTGTGGCCCAAGAGAGCCTAGACCGGCGATCCTCTCGAGAACGCCAAGATTCCTGTGCCAGCTGCCAAAGAGTACCTCAAGCGAAAGGAGGTACTCACTTGGCTATGAGTTTCATTGTTGGAACAATCAAAGTTGGTTGGTGGGCATGAATCTCCCCATGTGAATGATAATGTCTACCAAACGAGTTCACGCTAACCTGAAATCCCTGAGAGCCTGGTCGCTTACATCTCCTCCTATTGGGTTCATGAAACCACATTTTATCTACCAGCCATTGTTGGGATGGAGGGCCCCTTTTGCGGGCCGTTGACAACGAACTAGAGCAATTCAACCTGCCATAGCTTGCCCAAGATGATCATTTGCGACCACGGCTCGTTTCAGAAACAACCAGAGGGCAGCCCCCCCGCCATAGACTCCTTGGGGCTGTCCTCTTGTGGCAAAGCTACATGGCATGAAGCGAGAACCGAGTCAAGCTTTGCCAGCTTGGCAATCCCAATCGTCGCTTGCTCATTCCTTTTAGCATGGGAGCCCCTTCCCCAACAAATGGCAGCATGACCAACTGCAATTTTCTCTCCACTCATGTAAAATGCCAAACAATATGTCCACAGCAATAGGGGACTTTGAACCACCACTACCTCCAAGTCTCATAAGACAAGCCCAACATCTCCTGGAGTGAGCGAACTCCGAAAAGGGTACCGTCCAACCAACCTATCACACACTCCTCCAGCCAAAGCCTGGCCTGCAAAGAACGAACTTTCTGCTTGAAAGAAGATGTTTGAATAATTTTGCCAAAACCAACCAACCCCCAAAAAAAAAATACATGTTTATATATATATATATCATATCATGTTTGGTTTGCGTATATATATATATATACATTTACATATGTCGTGCCCTGAAAACCCGAGAAAAGACATCCCCCCCCGTTTCTCGCCGGGGGAAATCGCTGGAAACCTTCCCCGGCCCCCGCCCGGCCATCGCCGAGTCGTTCGGTCAGCGAGGCCAAGGTGCCCTCGCAGTCCGCGATGGCCGTCTCCGCGCCGCGGAGGCGCAAAGGCAGGAAGTCCTGCGTGCCGAGGTTTCTGGGGGGGCGAAGGAGCTGCCAAAGAGGGCGGGGGGGGAGGGGAGGAAGCTGGGGGAGGGAGGGAGGGAGGGAGGGAGGAAGCCCTAAAAGAGGCAAACAAATGGGCTTAAAAGCGAATTTGAGGGGGAGAGAGGGCGAGGGAGGCTTATTTGGAAGAAACCTCCCCCCCCTCCCCTCCCCAGACCCCATGATTCTGGTTGGCGGGAGACCGACCCCTCGGCCAAAAAGCGCTTTCTGTGAGGGAAGAGGAACCAACACATCTGGAGCTGGGGTTGAAAGAAGCCTGGAGTCTCCAGGACCCTTTAAAAATGGGTCCATGACCCCAGTTTCGGTACTGCCCAACCATTTTTAAAGGGTCATGGAGACTCCAGGAACGTTTAAACCACCAGCCTTTGCTCCGGGGAAACCGAACCTTGCTGGTTGGCTCCTCAAGTTGCTCGCTTTTGGGTCCACTTCGGTGCCTGTCTCAACGAATAGCCATTAAGAAGTCGGAACTCTTGGCCCACGGTCTTTGCAAGAAAGAAAAAAAGAACCTGGTCAAAAGTTGCAATACTGTGGACGAAATCCATTTCGCACAACCTAAGAATTTCTCAAATGATGGTTCCCCGATAAATACCAAGCAAACAACTGTTTCCCATGGTTTCAAAGTGGTGCAGGATTTCGTCCATCTACGGTATGCTTCTCTCTGCCAGCAAGGTGGGTGGGTTGCAGCGTGCAAAATGCCAGGATGAAACACGGTTTGTCATTTGGCTGTGGCTCAAACGCATGTACCAAAATTGCACCCTTCGCAAATGGAACCAATGACTAAAGCCTGCGTAACCCTAGCACTTTAATTTTGAGCCGCACCTATTTAGCAAGTTGGTCATTGATGTTCTCCTGTCATCTTTACCCCGGACTAATCAGACCATCATTTGGTCAACGTTTCCGTCTACCATGGACCTGCTTGAGGCTCTGAGCTGAGAACATGAATCGCGAACCGGAGAAAAACGAAAGGATCCCTAGGAAAGGCTTGCGGCTTTTATGGTTCATGCTCGGGAAATACCCCAGGCAAGCTGTCTAAAACTTGCTCAAAGTACGTAATACATCCAGTGAAGGGCTGTTCTTCAACCCTTTGGGGAGTTTAGCATACCTTGAAACAAAATCAAGAATCCTACACTTGTAGCCAAGCAGGCAGGCAGTCTTAGGACCACCCTGATCCAGTGGAATGCCCTTCGTTTGCGGTTCAGCGATAAAACCATCACGCATCATGGGTTGGTCTTCAACCCCCTCCAAGCAGTTGAACATATTCGATGCTTGTCCTGAACAGGTTAAACAGGCTCAAAGGTCGTAAACAAAGCAATCAAGGACCTACTAGATCCCTCTGGGCGTTGAACAACTATTGAACATGCTGAAGAACAAACCAGTTCACCAACCGAGAAAGAAACAACTGCCAAGAAAGCAACCTTCATGGGGTCGGCCAACTAAACCCAGATCCCTAGATTGAATGGATTGAATGGGGGGGGGGTCCTGGGACACACCCCTTGAAAACAAAAACTGACGCAATATTCTGCACTTGTCAAAGAGGGTTAGCATATTATGCCTCTCTGTACTCCCTGTGGACAAAAACCACTTGGCATCGGGTTGGTGATCCATCCACAGTATGGCAAAATTTGTTGTCTCACAATAGGGGACCCCAAAACTGATGGATTTCCTGTTGTTTCCGCCTCCAACAAGGGTACCAGCTCTAAAACACACCCAAATCCCTAAAGCGTCCATTCCAATCGCAACCCAGACGTTCTTCCGGGATAGCCTAACCACCCTCCAGTGGACTCCAGCTCCCAACTATAGCCTTGATAGGTAGCCCCGTTTCTCATGGATCCTTAGGCTAAGTAGAACGGTTGATTTCCTGGTCCAACCACATCCAACCCCAAAACCTATGTGAATCAGACGTCGTAGAGATTCCCTTGCCCATAACTCACAGATATTCCCTTGCCCCCGCCCAGGTGAAACACTCATTGCTCATAGAGATTTCCATTCCAACCCCAAAACATGTGAAGCATGGCAACTCGACTCAGAAGCCCAGCGGATTTCCATGGGGAAAAAAACACAAATCGGCATCTGTTTTTTGTTGCTGGTTGAGTATAAAGGAATCGGGACCCTGTCCCCCAAAAAAAGAAAATTGTCGCTCCTTGGGCACCTCCGGATGCTCGGAGTTGTCCAAGACCGTGATCTGCCGCCTAAGTAAAAAGCCGCCAAGGGAAAGCGCCGGAGAAGACCGACCAGGAAACCACTAGTACACTCAAACCTGGGCTCTCCGTGTTCAGATCCCCTGCAAAAGGTTGAAAATCACTGTTAGGGTCAAATGGAAACCCAACCACTAAACCAAGTAAAATCTGAAACACCAGGCAAACAGCCGGGAGCCGCCGAGGAACCACAAGTAAACTGCTTATATTCTCTGGTACACTTCTTAATAATTCCCCACAAGACCGTGGTGATTGTGGTTGTGGTGGCTACTGTGGTGATTCCAGGAAACGCCATGAGGCTTACCCCCAAACACGCAACCCTACTGTGGATGGACGAAACCCTGACCAGTTGGGAGGGATGTAACCCTATCAATATGGAGGGACAAGCAACCGACTAACTGGTTCAGGATGCTGTCCATCCACAGTATGAACAGCGTCTCTATTGTTATCAAATCCCAAATCGCGGGTTTGACCTCAGTAAACTCGACCCAAAGGATCTGGAAACCGGAGGTTCTCCTGAGATCTGAAAGGAATAATAACTGCACCAACCAAGAAGGCTATGTCATTTTTGGAGGCTATCCTTTTCAGATTAAAGGTCAGAGTAAACCAAAAGAAACACCGGTGCGCCGGTTTGGGGTTCCGGTTTAAATCCTTTTGATACAAGGCTAACAGATCGGCTTTGAGCTGAAAATTCGGGGGGTAACGGTTGGATGCGTCAAATCTTTCACGGCAGCCGAATGGCACTTTGCAGACCTCCTGCACTCGCTTGATCAGAGCTCCCTGGCAGCACAGCAGCCGGTTCCTGCCGGGCAGGCGAACGGTCCTAACACCCATTCTAGGCACGGGAGAATCATGTGTCATTCTTTAGAATCTGCAGGCCCCCATTGCCCACATCTGAGGTGCACACAAAACACAATGCTCGGACTCTGTTCCACTGGTCCATCCTATCATCCGAAATTGCTTTCGAGCCTGGGGGCCTTTTTGGGTATCCCCGGCACATCGACCGCTACAATGGATCAACCCGGAAGCGTCCCACCTGGAGACTTTCTTGCAGTATTCAGGGTCATTCACTAAGGGGCTGGGAAAAATCAATTTTGGAGGGCATCTTACAACCTCACAAAAGTCTGACGCTTCATGCGATGCCTTTGCCACTCCAAACCATGGCAAATAGCAAGGGCAAGTCCCAAGCAAACTCCGCATGAGATGACCCTTCCATCATGGAACATGGTCGGCTCCATATAGGAAACCTGCCCAGTGGAAGCTTGATGCGTGTGCATCAAACATGGTGGCTTTGTTTGCCTGCTGCTACGTGTTTGGCTTCATCGTGAACATGCCCCAACGAGGTTCCCTTTTTGTTCCCTTTCAACATCACACACGCAGCAAGCTCCAATCAACATTTTCCGCCCAAGTTGATGATCACCAAGAACAAAACATAGTGGGTCTTTTCAACTCAAGGGTGGACTCGCTTGTTTGATGGACAAAAGAGGATCCATTTGAGCGACTCTATAAACCTCCCATGAATCCCTATGTCGTATCAACTTGCTTACGCGCGAGCTTGCGCTTTCCTTACGCGACCCATGTTTAGCTTACGCGGCAGTCAGCGAGCATGTTAAGCTTACGCATGGCTTACGCGTGGGCGTTCTGAGCGTTTCCCCTCAAGAATTGCTTACGCGAGCTCCTCTTCTCATGCAGACGCCAGAGCTGATGACGAAGAACTACCCTCACGAGTTTCAGCGGCTTGGCATTGTTGTTATTGCTGCAAGACAAGAAACGGGTTATGCGGCAGCGGCATCCATCGCGAGGGCTAGCGGGCAGCCCAGCTAGGCGAGCTTACGCGGACCTTACGCGCCTGCTTACGCGAGCTTACGCGCCCGAGCCCCTTTAGTTTTCCTAGAGCAGCGGTTTCAGAAGCCTTTGTTTGTCCTAGTCAAGGTTGCAACAGCACCTAGCATGAGCCCCAAGAGCTCCCAATCAAGGTTCTGCTGGTTTTGTTTTCTTATTGATGTGCACAAGCGGTCTTAGACGACTTCCTGCAGCCAAAGTCTCCGGGCAAGTTGCCAAGCTCGACTAGGTTGCAACAGCACAAGCCACCAATAATCTCATAAGCACAGCTCTTCCGAGCATGCTTACAAAGCTTACCAAGCAATCACGAAGAAGAGCTTACGCAGGTGCTTACGCAGCTTGTTTCCCCAAAAAGTGCTTACGCCGGCTTACGCCTTGCAGGGTTTTGCTTACGCGGCGCCTTGTTATGACACAACTCTTGCTTGGGATGTAACGGGGGGTTTTTAGAGCTGCTCATTTGAAGGGACCCATCCATTTTGAGGGCACCACTTCGAAAGCACAAACACACACACACAGACACACACACACACAGACACAGACACAGACACAGACACAGACACAGACACAGACACAGACACAGACACAGACACAGACACAGACGCCCACGCCCACGCCCACGCCCACGCCCACGCCCACGCCCACGCCCCCACGCCCCCACGCCCCCACGCCCCCACGCCCCCACGCCCCCACGCCCACACGCCCCCACGCCCACACGCCCACACGCCCACACGCCCACACGCCCACACGCACGCACGCACGCACGCACGCACGCACGCACGCACGCACGCACGCACGCACGCCCGCCCGCCCGCACGCACGCACGCACGCACGCACGCACGCACGCACGCACGCACGCACGCACGCACGCACGCACGCACGCACGCACGCACGCACGCACGCACGCACGCACGCACGCACGCACGCACGCACGCACGCACGCACGCACGCACGCACCCACACACACACACACACACACACACACACACCCACACACCCACACACCCACACGCACGCACGCACGCACGCACGCACGCACGCACGCACCCACACACACACACACATACACACACATCTGCGATTAATGCGGACCTCCCCGAACATTCACTCCGTGTCTGAAACTCTACCCTCCCCAAGAGTGGACGCGGGTGGTTACTGATAAGGGTCGACACTTGGTTCAAGATAAATTTGTCACCCTCGTCCTGGTTGTTTAATGCATCTCCGCGTAGGGGGATCCCCAAAAATGAAGGTTTTCCCCTAAGGGGGTATGGGGGGCCGGCTATCCCTCAATAAGGCAAGGATCAGCCCTTAAAGCCTTATTAAGGGAGATATAAGCATAGCCCCTGTAGCCTTACTCACGAAAAGCCCCCGCCTGTTGAGGTTCCGGATCTCCACTATGCCTCGAATCCAGTGACGGGAAGGGCACACGCTGGCTATGCTTGGTGTCCAAAGGACTAAACATGGACCAAAATCGGAGAACCCAAAGGTTAAAAGGTCGGTTTTGAATAACAGAGACAAATGGTGGGTTACCTCTTGGTTTGCCAAACCCGGCCAACAGGAGCATCCTTTCAAAATCGCTCACAGGACAAATGCTTCGCAGATAAGGCCCAGGGAGGGGTGCTACAACTCGCCCGGATACCCCTGCATGGGAATGAAAGGGGTTCCCCTTGCGAATGAGTTGGGAAAAAACCTCACATTGAAACAAACAAAAAACGATGCCGCCTTAATGAGAAATTGCCTGACGTGCCGCATCGAACCACCAACTCCTCTGCGATGTGTCTTTATAAGAACTCTCTAACCAGATTTATCAGCCCCAAGAATGGGACTTGGATCTTGTCCTGAACTTCGAGGGAAAGCTGGAGTGCCATTTTAGCATTAAGATGCATTGAGCTTGTGCACATGAGTCTTTGCCAGAAAGGCCCACAGCTATCCACTCCCCAATATCATGTGGATTTTCAGCAAACAAAGGAACCATGCCCAAGCCTGAGCATGGCTTTCCCTTCGCACATACTCTGAATTCGATTCGTAACTAGAATGACCCGGTCTCTCAATCTAAGCAGTCATCCGTGTCAATGCTTGGGGCCCACGTATTGCTGCGACTGCCAAGCAAGGTCAATGGATCTTGCGATTCCCTTCTGGCGACCTCGTCTTTCCAGGGTCACCGGTGTTGATCATCAAGGTTGCCCAAAGAAATGCAATATCACCTGGGTGTGAAATAACACGCTGGAGCGCCGTCTCTTACCTTTCATTTGGGGCTCATTTGGCAATTGCCAGAGCATTGAGCACGTCATTTGACAAGAAATTAAAGCTTCAGCGTAGCACCCAGTCGATCATAGTATGCGTTCCTTTGGTGAAATCGATCATATGTACCCGCCCATGTTCAAGAGAAACTACAGGAACACCAATTTCGAGGCCCCAATTTCAAGACACCGCCATCGTTTCAGGAACCCTGGAAATCCCTGGAACCCCGAAAATGGTTCAGGAGACAGCATATCTTGTCAGGTTTCAACACGTCCCGAAAATGGTTCAGGAGCTAAAACATTTTTTGTTAATCCTTTTTCCCCTGAGGCAAACCCCCAGCTTTCGGTCTCACGGCCGCCAGCGTCCTTCCGAGCCGCGCTCCACTTCAGGCCCGGCGGGGCGCAGAAAGGGCCGGGTCGCCTCAGCAGCGCCGGTTTTCTGCCGCCAGTTTTTGGGAGTGGGAAACCCCCCCTGTGAGCCACCATTGAAAGGCTAGGTCCAGTAGAGAGGTTAGAATAAGGGCGTTTTTTATGCTATTTTGGTAGGCGTACTACAACGGACCCAGTCCAAACCACCTTTTGGTTCGCAAAATTGTAGGATGGGGTTGTTGACCTACTCTGAGGGGAATCCCCAAAAGTGTGGATTAGATGTTCATGTTGTTCCTTTTACAACAACTCCCAAAGGTTCCAAAATCAACAAACACTGCTGCTGGCAATTTTGCCTTGTGGCTTTGGAGAAAAATGGTCGTCACTGGTAAATATGTTTAGTCAGTGTCCTTGAAAGGCTCAGGGTGCCCTGGGCTGTGGAAATAACAGGGATGTTGCTACGATTTCACGCGAGAGGATTCTTGTTGCATGAATACTTTTGTAGAACCCCGCCCCCCAGCCACCCCCCCCTAACACACCTCCACTGTGGATCTGCTTTGGTCTTGCCGGGGGGCTGGTTGTGCTTGGTTGCCCCAGGAGGTATAAAATCGACTCAGACGCTGGGTGAGTTGTTTCCGACCTTATTGCCCCCAACTTTGCTGACGATACGCCTTGGAAACCCCCGCAAGCTTCAGACTATGGTGATGGCAATGGTGATTGTCATGATAGTGGTGATCATAATGGTGAAGAACAAGAAGAAGGAGAAGAAGAAGACAAAGAGGAAGAAGAAGAACATGCTGAGGATGACGACGATGACGACGATGACGATGACGATGATTATTATTATTGTGAAAGTGACGTTGTTCATACTGATGCCGGTGATCACGGGGCGAGTTCACTTATCCCCCCCCACTCAGGTTGTTCTGCTTCACCCGGGAAATAGCACGTTTGTGGCTCCCTCTTCAAGCTACTTTCGGCAAAATGTTCGTCAGGTGCAGGGCCTGCCCCGGAACCCAGCTTTTCACTAGCTCAGCCACGCTCTCCAATGAAGGAAACCCTTGGTGGCAATTCGTGACCTAAGGTCTGATACATCCCGCAAAAACACGTGAGATACACAACAACAACAAATCCACAAGGGATATTCACGAACAAACATTGGGCTTGGCCATTCCCAGCAAACCCATAGGGGGGATATTCAAAGGCTGATGGTATAGGTCCATATATTAACCCATGGCCAGTTTGGATTCTTTGGGGGCTGATGTTCCATAATTAAGCCATAACTAGTCAGTCGGTGAATTGACCCAGAAAACTAGGGTTCATACCATGTGATGATATATGGATGTATACATTCAGCCTTTGAGTCATAATTTATAATCGACCGCGGATATATTCCTAAGAGGCCCGCCCGGCCAATTTCGACATCCAAGGTGCCAAAGGGCCTGCGACATCGGCAAAGGGGCGGGTTTCCAATGGCGGAATGCGGACAACTTGAGGCCCTCGGGGCGGCCCCGAGATCCCCTAAAGTTTAACCTTTAGCGCCAAAGGTCAAGGTGCGCTGCAAGTCCAAAGGTCACGGTGGTGTTGTGTTCATTTTTCGGGGGCCCAACGGACCCACTGCACAGAACTTCTTCCTCTCCTTAGGCCGGGTGAGGGCAAAAAACCGATAATTTTCACCAGGCAAGGTTGGTTTGGTCACAAAAGGCAGCGTCCTTCCTTTAGGTTTACTTCTGAAATCTTCCCGCAGCCTACCCCAACCTCACACCTAGCGAGAGGTTGGAAGGCACGGGAGCCTGCGAAGACAACCTTTCCAAATTAGAGACTCGAGGTGGTTGCTTTCCAATTTGTTTTAACTCTCTAAAACTATTGCAAAAAAGGCTTGCGCATTTTGAGGTTCCAATTGAAGTCTCTCTAAACCTATTGCGAAACAGGCTTGCGGATTTTGAGACAGGCATGGACAAGCAAGCAAGCGGCCTTGCAACCCACGCAAGGCTGCGACACACTCAAAAGCTGGCAGTTATGGTGAACACAGCATGTGTGTGACGCAAAGTGCAAGTAGGAGCAAGGGAACTGTTTGGATGCTTGTTGGGTGGATGTTCAAGCAACGATACGCTACCAAAATGCCGAAACAAGGTCACTACACCATCCAAAGCCACTCCTGTAGGGATACTCAACCACAGTCAAACTGTGCAGTGACCCCTGATGGACATGGGAAAGTTAAGCACCGAAACAGGTGTTGAAACACCCTGCCCGTTAGGTTAAAGACTAGCGAGCCCGCGTCTCCCGACCCTCCATTCGAGCAAGGATCTTCTGGATATAGTGAACGAACCTCATATTTGAGCCCTGGACAAATGCTATTCCCCAATAGGACAAGTGACAGTTGGGTCGTTCCGCATATTTTGGTGGGACATTTGGATTGTTCGCCCCCACGTCCTGCGAAAACCAAGAGAAAAATACAAATAAGTTTGCGGTTTGATCACAATATACACCAACAACCTTTTGCCTAAGTCTCCTGGAACACAATGTCGTGTCTCCGAGTCTCCAGTAGTGACAGATTCCCTTTAAACAAAAAAAACAAACAGGGGAAACACACACACACACACACAATACTCCTGGGCCAAAGAAATGGTGCTCCTTTGGAATCAGAGCCCCGCGCCTGTCTTGGCTGGCTGGAAAGCCTCTCAGGCGCTTTTTGAGTAGATGACTCGGCGGGGATGCTGCCAGTAGACAGGGCCGAAGGAGGGAACACGTGCGACATTTCAAAGGTTTGAGTCCCCATTCTCTTCACCCATCGTTCTCTTTGGAAACCACCCATGTTCCAGGGTTTTGGTCCATTCTTCGAAGAGCATGATGCCTCAAGAGAATGGGGAGGGTACAGCTAGAACATTGGCCGAATCCTCGCCCCGAATTGAAACAAGTTCTCCAGCTTTCTCAGTCTCAGGTGTCTATTTGTGCTGTCGCCTTTGCAAAATAGAGGCTGATCTAAATTATGCTACCAAAATGGAAGGCAGGCCTTTGTTGACTTCAGAGCAGGCAAACTAATAAAGACGGGCCCCTCGATTGACCTGCATTTTTTTGGCATGTCCCCATGAAGCTGCAACTTTTGGAGGTGCCAAAAGGGAAGTCATACTGTGAATCCACAGTAGGGCCCCCTGTGGCACGCGCATAAAACCTACGCTGACCGAGAATGGGTGACGGGCTTCCAGAATGACACCTCTCACGACCTGGAGATTTGGACATGTGGTGGGGTTTATCAATCTTCCATTTAGGGCCCCCAGTCTTGATCATGGGTAACTTTTCCCATGTGGGAAATATCATCTTTTTAGTGGTCTTCCACAGTGGTCGTCCCGTGTAAAGGATCAATTGATCAACCCCAATGTGCCCCTGGATTGCACATTTGCACAACAGGGTGGCGATGAGCTTCTGAAAGTTGACACATGAAGATGGTCTGATCAGTGGCTGCACCGTGTGTCGCTTTCATCATTCAAATGGTCGGCCCGCTTCGGCTGAGCTTGCGAGGAATGGACCACGGACCTTCCTACCACATCAAGCTGGATGCACCCGGAAGCAACCAATGGCAACCCCCAATCTGGGGCCTAAAGAATCCCGGTGCTTTCCTTAGGTTTGGCTGGGTTGCAATCACCTGTTTGGGCTAAAGACCAATCTCAGTGAGCTGAAGGGTCGAAACATTTTGTTGTTGTACTTGGTGGGTGTTGCAATGGAGAACCACAAAAGCAACATGACCGAGTGGTGCTGGGGGTCAGTCACGTGGGTATATGTCAAACTAGCGGTACCCCCAAACTTGTGATTTCCGTCTGGCATTGAAACCGCCCACAAAAAGGGTGTCCACAAATCAAATGGCAAACCCAGCAGCATTTAGAGAACGCCATAGAGCGTCCTAGACATGTTCCATTTACTCAAGGAGATCGAGGGAAAGGTACACACAAATGGACACCCTAAAGGAAGTCAACGGGGACTCTAATACAACTTGCAAATTTTATGCAGAAACCGGAACAAGATTTGGATTCCCAAGTCAAGGAGGCTTTGAACCGTTGTACCCCCGGATCGGGGAGCTCGCCATAGAGTTGACACAAACAACCTGGGGTTTGAGCTGGTTGACAAGCGCCACTACATTGCTTCTACTAGCAACTTGCACTAGTCTTCATCAAGCAGAGTATGGTTTTCGGGCTTCTATCAACATGTCAACACAAAAAGAAAACACGAAGACGTTAAGTTTCCTGGGCTGTCCTCAGATCCCGGCCAAACATATCTTTTAGTGGGCTAAATGGAAATCCCCGCTAAACACCAAACCGCTGACGACCTGTGGAACCGGATGGCTGGGCGTGCCACCAAGTGTGGAACCAAGCCCACGGTTTCATTATCCAAGATTAGCGCGCGGGCGGTGTCATTCCTAGGTCCTCCAGTAGAGAGGTTAGAAAAAAGAAAACCATTTTTTCTGCAGTCTACTTTAGTAGGGGAACCCTCCCAACCAAAAAGGGGTGAGAAAGGGCACCTAGCTGGGTAACTTAGCTTTTCCTCTCAGCCGAGTGGTTTGGGAGGCGGGCCTCCAGCGCCTCCGACAGCTTCTCGCAGGGCGAAGCCAGGAACTTGTCCTCGGACAGCAGCTTTCGCGCGGGGCCGCGGCAGGTTTCGGGTGGTAGGGAGGGGGGGGGGTGGGCGGGGGGGTCGAGGGGAAAAGCGCGGGGGGTTTGGGGTGGGGGGGACTTGGGGGTTGGGGCAGGTTGGGAGGGTTTTTGGGGTTAGAGGAACTTGTTTGTTCTTCTTGTTCTTCTTCTTTATTTTTTTCTCGGGGGGGAGGTTCAAGGGAGGTTGCGGGGGGCTTGGTTTTGGGGCCCTAAGTTTTTTGGGACACACGCAAAATCCGAGTTCTACAACTCATTAAGGAAAGTGTTGAAACCATTTTCCTGGATGACTGCGAAATTCATCTTGTCAACCAGGGGTGATAGGAAGAGCCAGTGTTTCTCCCCACCAGGTTCCGCTTTGGAATCATTTTGTAGAGAGTTCAATTAGGTCCGTTAACGTGACATCATCCGCAAAATTACTCTCGTGTCTTGTTGCCTTGACGGGGGCTTCCCACCTCCACAAGGCGCCGTGAGAATCCCTCGGCTCAACCCATCAACCCTCTGTTGAAGCAATCTAACTTATCTAACACTAATTTGTTGGGATCGTGCTTGTTATTATCCATTTAAGCGGCTTTTAGTGGGAACAAGTCTTTGGAAGGTTCACCCCATCTACCGAACGGGACCGTACTCTTGTAGTTTGCGACAAAAACCAAGAGGTGAAATAGAGGTCAACAAAGCAGGTTTCGGGAATGGAGAAACAGGGTCTCCCCGGGCCCTTTACCCAAATTGTGCTTTGTCTTTAAAAATCTCGTCTGAACCAAGATGAAAAAGAGTGTCCCCCAACAGCTTAATTAAACAAAAAAAACGACACCAACAAGAAGAAAAGGGTACCGCCCGCCCCCCAGTAAAAACCAAGAACAGTTGCTACCCTCAGGAAAAAAACACTCCTCATTTTTGGCCTCGGCTCACTCAGGGCAAGGCGCCACCATCTTCGCAGCGCCTTTGCACACCGCCAGCGAGGGCCCCAGGATCACCAACGAGCTCCCCTCCAGAACCAGGTAGCAGCCTCCGTCCGCGTTCCAGAACGAGAAGGTCGAGTGAACCGACAAGCCACTACGGGACGGGGGGGTATAAAACAGATATGGCCACTATGTGCAAGTCACATACTCCATGTTCACCTCACCTTCCCAAAGAACATGAAAGCGAAGCTTTTGGGGTCTTGGACAGCTGAGCATTCGTGCTAGGGTGTCCACTAGCCCCAAACCACTGCCCAAAGAGAAGCTGGGGAGGTATATAACGGCCACATAGACACTATGTAACCCAAATTAATAGACCACCCGGACAACAAACATGAATATAAATCTTGGGTTCTCAACCAAAAACAAAGCGCCACCTGTGTTCATGCTTTTTGTGTTCGGGGGGGGGGGGTGAGGCCCACTGCCCCAGGTGCCTATCCCCGGAGGGAACTGGAACTTTGTGGTAGTTGAGGTCGTTGTTGGTCCCTGGATCTATTCCGGAGAGAGTCCAATATGCCAGTAATGGATGATTGGAGGATGGATTGTCCCTGGTGGATTGTCTGATGGATAATCCTGTAAGCGGCCTGCAATGGCTCTTTTGTCCTCACGCTCGGATGGTCGTGATTATGCAAAAGGGGCCTTGAGCCAAATGTTGCGGGAGATCAATGGTCTGAAAAACAGAACACAGGGGGGGGGGGGGGGGCGGGGGCGCAACGACGCTATATCAAGTTGTGGATGTTGGACGCAAACACCTGTGCACTTACACCCCGTGCACCGAACAGCTAGCGAGTGAGCGGAGTGGGCTCCAGGGTACACCTGTTTGACCACGTAAGCTAACTGTGGTGCTCTGTGCTGGCTCAACAAAAAACATCGCGTCAACTTCCGGCAGCTTGCCCAACTTCCAAGGATTCCAAGGGACCCAGGGAGCAACAAAAAGAAAGCAAGGACCATCGTCCGGCTGACCGTTCTTAGAGTGCGAACCTGACGAAAAGAATGGACAAACGATACAACTGAACATCTGGGTTGTAGGTGCACCATGCCCAGACTGGTTAGGGGTTGCCTCTTGACTAATTGCTTGGTCCCCATAGAATGATTTTGGTCCCCATTGCCCAGTAAACAGCAAAGAAGATACCCTGCGACGTCTAACGTAGGGGGCTCCAAAATCATCGGCAAATTTCTAGCCGCGTGTCACTTCCATTTGCAAACTTGAGCTATTCCGGGCGAACAATCATAGTTCACCAATCCCAAATCAGGGATCCATATGAACTCGACCTTCATCAAGGGACAAACCAACTACCCAGAACATGAGTCTAAAGTAACGGTATCTGTGTCAATCAGAGCTACCCTCCCACGAACAAACATGAAAGTGCACAGATCCCATTTAGAAGTAATGACGCGAGCGAGGCGCCTGTCTTCTCGCCCACAGCTCTCAAGGGGCACTCGGAGCCCGCGAGCTTGCCGGACATAGGCACCTCGCGAACGGAGTCATCGAAATCTGTGTGACTCCAAAGGTAGGGAACCCTTTTCGGGCTTGGCCCCAACGGCCGCCCCCCTGAATAAATAAGAGGGTCTGCGCGCTGATGGGGGTCTATTGGCAAAACCTTCTCTGATTTAATCGGGGCCTTGGTGCCATGTTTTGGAGTTTTGGGGTTTGCTCACACTGTGTGAGCCAAATTTCCGCAGATCCAAAAAACGGATGTCCCCCAAAACGAGAGACCATTTCTGGTTACTGGTTGGATCGAGGCATGGTTCTGAGTTGGCATGAGTAAAGGGAAACAACGCAGCTCTCCCAACTAACAACCACATTCCAAAATGGCCATACTGTGACCAAGTGTGTAAGAAGGCTGTTATTTGCAACCCGGGGAAAAACACGGTTTGCTTCGCTCCCTCCAACTCAACATAGCTCAAGTCATCAGCCGAGTGGTTTAACCGAGGACTCCAAAAGAATACTCCCAGCAAAGGTGCTTCTGCTAAATTCAGCGTACATGTTTACCCACACACAGACAAAAAACAACCTACATACCAGCAATTCAGCCAATCAACGTCTTCCGACTTCAACACCCTCTCCTCTCCTCTACTACTTCTACTACTCCCAGTAGTAGTAGTAGTAGTAGTAGTAGCAGCAGCAGCAGCAGCAGCAGTAGTAGTACGAGTAGGATTAGGAGTAGTAGTAGGAGTAGAAGTAAGGGTGGGAGAAGAAGTAGAAGTAGTAGGAGTAGTAGTGGACTGGCAGTCTGCCCCAGCTAGTGTGGCCAACGCGAAAAATAACGCATGTGCGGGAGCACAAGACACAAATCAGCAAATCAAATAATGTGTCATCAAAAGCAGCAAAAATAAACGCACAAAAACACACACAAAACAAACACAAACAATGTTACACCTCCTTTAATGATAGGGTCCTCTATTGTGTATAGTTTTTGGTAATTCAGGATCCTGTGACTGTTTTAGGGGCCCTCTATTATGGAAGGTGTTTTGGCCGGAAAATGCCGGAAACAACGCTGGCAAAAATATGGGCAACAAAAACTTGGCAAACAAGTCGGGCAAAAAAAAGCAAACAAATCCTGGCAAACATTGGGATCCTCTTTAATGAAACTGTTTTGGGGTCCTCTGTAGTGTCCAGCTGGTTTCGGGGTTGCTGAAAATTGAAAACCAAAGCCTCAGCCTTTTACTTTCAAAGGAGGGGGCTCATCCTAAGCTCTCCCCAGCTCAAAGATAAAGGCCTGAGATCTAGGAAACCCATTTTGCAAGTTGTTCCCAAACCATCAAATTTGAGATAACTTCTTTACACAAAAGTGAGGGCAATCAGTCACGCACAGGGGGGTGCCCACAAGAGCCCCTGATCCTCTTTAGTCTGACTGTTTTGGGGTCCCCTTTGGTGCCCAACTGGTTTTGGGGGTTGCTGAAAAAACGGTCCTTGGCAATACTAAAGTAGAATTGGCAAAACCAAAGTAAGTACTGGGAATCTGAGAGCCAGCCTTGCAATATTAAAGTAGAATTGGCAATGCTAAAGTAAGTACTGGGAAGCTCCACCAATACTAAATCAAATGGAAACTCAGTTCCAAATCTCAAAACATGGAAACTGAAGTCTACCAATACTCAATCAAATTGAAACTCATCCAAGTCTCATCCAGGCCCGCAGGATTTCCCTAAAGAGGGTCCAGCTGACTGGTTCCATTGTTCGGGGGGGGGGGAAGCCTTAAAGAGGGTCCAACATCACCAGCAAACCAAACATATTTCTACTCTGGCTCTTCATTGGGTAACTCACACAGTAGCAGGAGAATAGGTGGCAGGCGAGCAAACTGACACCCATGGTTTGCCCCTCATGAAAAGCCGCAGGCGCCCAACTTCCTATGGTGTTTAATGCTTTCCCTGATGACCCGCAAGCTGGCTTTCTTCTGGCCCCTTTTCAGGATTTTCTTTGATCCTGCCATCTTGTGTCGCCCCATCCGTATTGCCCTTCTGGTGGACACACTCGAGAGTTGTCTGCCCTACCTTGTCACTTTCAAGCACCCCCCCCCCAACCCACCCCAACCCAACCTTCGGTTTCTGTCCTGCCTGGTGCCTGAATTCCACGAGGCCCAGCGCCTTGAGCGATGTCAACGACCCCTCCAGCAGCTCACGCGCGCGAAGGCGCGCATCAGCCGGGCCCCCGAGCCTCGCCTGCGCTTTCGGTCGAAACTGGATCGGAAGGACGCCATCATTGCTTCCAGTTGCCGCTATAGTAGGCACGCTTTTGTAGGCAACCAAGGTTTCTTGCCTCCGGGTGTTAACTCATGGCTTGCCTGTGTTGAGACAACTACCTACTACAGGTTGGTGTGCGTATACGTGTGTAGGGAAACTGCAAGCAATGGGGTCCGCAGCAGCGACCTCCAGAATCATAAATCAACCTTTCGTAGGCGTCATGACGCAAAAAAGCCACTCCAGCGGTTTTGTAACGATGGTTGATGTGAGCTCGCTTTTGACGCTTGTCCCGACTCTACCTCTGTTCGAGGCAAGATGTCGGTCATAATTTTGGGCGGCCTCCCGTTTTTGCCTGCCGCCGTCTCACCCCCCAGGAATATCCGGGCCGCGGGGCGGACCCGCGGCTCCGGCGAGGCGACGGGCAAGCCCAGCAAGCACAGTAATTGGCACGTCGCTGTCATGCGCCAAGGCTTGCCTTTCGTTGGCCCCAGCAAACAACGCAGCGCCAAGCCAGAAAACTCGGCCTTGCCAGACAAAGCCAGGAAAGGGAGAAATTTCAGAATTGCACTATCAAAAAACATTTGATGAACATCTTATTCAAACCACACTGCGGAACCCCTTTGATATCATTCAACACTTGATGCTAGCTTTCTGAGCGCCCAAAACAGGCCTCTCTTGTCCAGCAAATATGCTTCTTCCGAATTCACGAGTCTCCGATGAGTCTGCTCAAGCAGCGCAATAAAAGTCTCCCATCTAGACATCTTCGAAGCGGCATCACTCTGTCTCAGAGAAGCTTCAGCTCCAATAACAAGAAGATTGGGGGTTACTCAATATTCCTAGCCCCCAACTCCATGGGTAACGTTGTCCTATTTAGTGGGAAAGGCATCTTTTTGGCGGTTTTCTCTAATGGTCATCCCATGTCCATTGGACCTTTTGATCAACACCACCTCACCACGGAACGAGAAAACCGCCACCCACACCGGAAAACCATTTCTCTCGGGCGCCAACATCCGGCAGAAAAACCCAAGGCTCACCAAAAGTGGCAAGATAATTCCAAGCAAAATATCAGAAGAATCATAAGAGTCTCAACAATTGGAGCCCAAAGGCAATGAGGATCCTAGGGGTAATCTATTAGTATGTTTCTTTATCACGTATTTCCGGCTACGTTCCTTAGCTTGCGTCGGCTCTGCGCTTTGCAGAATTAGATTGAACCAGGCCCTGGACTTGTGGAAAGCAAAAGGAAGGATCATGTTGCACGTTACGAGGCCTGTCTCCCCCCTCTGCACTCTCTGCCCACCTTTCCATTCTGCCTGGGCTTGCAACCCGCACATGCAGTTGCTCACAATGCCCCTGAAACATCTTGGAGGGAAACATGCACCGCTCTCTGAGCCCTGAAGGGTGCCCATGGAGAAACAAGGGGAGTTTCCGGAATGGGGAATTCATAGTCCGAGGTTGTTTGCCAAAGGCAAAGACGACACTTGACTCAACAGGAAGCCGCTCTCTTCCCGAGAATCAGCACGGGCCGCTGTTCTGGAGAGTCATCACTCCACAGGGAAACACCCGAGCCTTCATTTGGGTGTGGCTCAAAAATAGCGGGCAAGGGCTACGCAGGTGTGCCATTTTGGTAATTACATGTTTTTGAGCCACAGCCATTTAACTTAAATGACAAGGGGCAACCCGCCAAGCCATTGGCTTTTCGCTGAAACAAGAGGAGCGAATGGCAAAGGATGTTTGCACCCGGAGGTTGCACAGCCCCTGGTGAATTACCTTCATGGCAATTGGAGATGGGAAGGACAAATCAATGAGTCCGACCATTGGCATTTAATCCATCTTTTCAAGTTAATGGGGCAATCGGACCAAACAAGGCTCCTGCTTCTTGATGGAAGCATTTGGGCACATCAAAGGGGAACAAGTGAGAATCCGCGATCGGAACAGCTTGAATAAACACGTGGCAATGTCTGCCTATAGCCCGTAAAGCAACATCCAAGCGGCCACGGTTCCCAGTGCAAGAGCCTTACCGAACAAACCTGGATGAGCCAACCCCTCGCATCAAGCCTGAGGATTCGCAATACTTTCGTCATGCTACCTACCCTTGTAGACAACAAAGATCGTGCCGTGGTCTTTTAGAAGAAAAGTAAAACACGGCGTACACATTCAGCATTAAACAAAAGCAAGCTGAAAGGTAACAACCTGCAAAACGTATTTTGGCAGAAGCCTTGCAGAAGTCTTGGCACTTCAGGACACAAGGCATCCCTCGCATCATTCAATCTCTTGATTGTTTCCCAAACAACAGGTGTCCCTTGGAAAGAAAGGGGCGAGGTCTTAGAGCCAAGAAGGACCCTTGAAACATATGCTTGTCTTGAACTAGGGAACCCCAGACATCCTGGTCTTCCTTCAATTTCCCCTTCAAGCCTCCCCGAGAAAAACAAAAAACACCATTGGCAAAAAACCGAACGAGACGTATCTCCAAGTGGCAACTCGCAGGTGTGGATGCCTGGCGCAGGAAGTAGAACCAGGGAACAGAACGAGACAAACAAGACGAAGACGGCTTGCTTGATTAATCAAGCAAGCAAGACATTGTATACATAGCCATATTAAATATACTTTGTATGTATGTGTGACACTGTATGTGTGTGATGTGTGTAGGTATGTACGTATGTTCGGTGCACATGTGCAGCAACTGTGCGTCTGCAGTTCACCAGCGTCAAGCTCAGAACCTTCCCATGAAGCGGCCTTCATTGTGAGTGAGGTCGCAACCTCTCAATGTATGCCTGTACACACACACACATATATATACATATTGCCTATACATCCACACAATCCATCGCTTGCTTCATTGTGGTTACGTGTGGCACGTAGCCTGTCTCCTAGCTCCACCCAGACGTCATCTTGCGTTGAATGAACCAGCTCGCCAAATAAGGGGAACCTTTAGGTAAAGATCCCCGGGTGTAAGCATGCTTGCAACTCGAAGAGTTCGAGGGCTGGAAAGCCAATACATATGTCCTGTTTAAGGTTGAACATGAGTGACCCCACTTTGCACGTCATGCTCTTGCACGTTCTCGAGAAATCCGTCAAACAGGTGGCTTTGCAGGTACTCAACATCCTGTATGAATCTATAATAAAGTGGTAGCATGGCAAGGCTAAGGACGCCCCCAAATTTGCGGTTGTCTTTCGGTTTTAGTTCCAAGACGAAATACAAACTAACAACAACCTTCATCCTGGTAGGCTCGATTTACCCCCTGGTGAGCTCGCCATGAAATCAGCGGAATCCTGGACAGACCACCTTCCAACAAAACAACGCACACAAGCCGAGGCGCGTTCCAGATTCCATGCCACGGGAAAAAAACCGGGAGCAACGAAACCAAGCCAACAAAAAAGGCAACAAAGGGAGACACCCAAGAAGCGAGGTTCCGATCGCTAGCACCGGACGAAGAGTCATTTGAGTCAAAATTAAACTTCCATGTACCAGGGTTCCATTTTGGGAACCTTTTCTTGACCCACACCCATTTGATCTGGGTAAGTTATAATATTTCACCTGAAACTTGCGGTGGTTTGGGGGCTATTCCCAACATAAACCAACATTTTCGGGGCTGGGAAAAAGCACTCAAACCAGAATTTGGCTGAGGGCAAGCACTCGGGGGGGCCTCTGAGCGACCGCGAAACATACAAAAGTGTTTTTTCGGGGCTGGCGAACAATCTGGAAAGCCTGAGGGCAAGCAAACAACTCGGGGGCCTCTGAGCGACCGCGAAGCACACACATGCTTTTTTCGGGCTGGGAAAAGCACTCAAGCCAACATTTAGCATCTGGAGCGCCTGAGGGCAAGAAAACAACTCGGGGGCCTCCGCGTAGCATACATATTCGAAAAGCACGAAAGCCAACATTTAGCATCTGGACAAGCAAACAACTCGGGGGCCTCTGAGCAACCGCGAAGCATACAAATGAATTTTTCGGGGCTGGGAAAAAACACTCAAGCCAACATTTAGCATCTGGAGAGCCTAAGGGCAAGCAAGCAGGGGCCTCTGAGCAACCGCGAAGCATACAAATGCGTTTTTCGGGGCTGGGAAAAAGCACTCAAGCCAACATTTAGCATCTGGAGAGCCTAATGCAAGCAAACAACTCGGGTGCCTCTGGGCAACCGCGAAGCACACGCATGCGTTTTTCGGGGCTGGGAAAAAGCACTCAAGCCAACATTTAGCATCTGGAGAGCCTAAGGCAAGCAAACAACTCGGGTGCCTCTAAACAACCGCCTTTGTACACGCATGCGTTTTTCGGGGCTGGGAAAAAGCACTCAAGCCAACATTTAGCATCTGGACAGCCTAAGGCAAGCAAACAACTCGGGTGCCTCTGGGCAACCGCGAGCACACGCATGCGATTTTCGGGGCTGGGAAAAAGCACTCACTTCAAGCCAACATTTAGCATCTGGAGAGCCTAAGGCAAGCAAACAACTCGTCAAGCCAACAATCAGCATCTGGAGGCAAAGCACACGCATGCGTTTTTCGGGGCTGGGAAAAAGCACCCAGGCCAACATTTAGCATCTGGAGAGCCTAAGACAAGCAAACAACTCGGGTGCCTCTGCGCAACCGCGAAGCACACGCATGCGTTTTTCGGGGCTGGGAAAAAGCACTCAAGCCAACATTTAGCATCTGGAGAGCAGAAGGCAAGCAAGCAACTCGGGGGGATGCGTTTTTCGGGGCTGGGAAAAAGCACTCAAGCCAACATTTAGCATCTGGAGAGCCTAAGGCAAGCAACCAACTCGGGGGCCTCTGGGCAACCGCGAAGCACACGCATGCGTTTTTCGGGGCTGGGAAAAAGCACTCAAGCCAACATTTAGCATCTGGAGAGCCTAAGGCAAGCAAACAACTCGGGTGCCTCTGGGCAACCGCGCAGCACACGCATGCGTTTTTCGGGGCTGGGAAAAAGCACTCGAGCCAACATTTAGCATCTGGAGAGCCTAAGGGCATGCAAACAACTCGGGTGCCTCTGGGCAACCGCGAAGCACACGCATGCGTTTTTCGGGGCTGGGAAAAAGCACTCAAGCCAACATTTAGCATCTGGAGAGCCTAAGGCAAGCAAACAACTCGGGGGCCTCTGGGCAACCGCGAAGCACACGCATGCGTTTTTCGGGGCTGGGAAAAAGCACTCAAGCCAACATTTAGCATCTGGAGAGCCTAAGGCAAGCAACCAACTCGGGTGCCTGTGGGCAACCGCGAAGCACACGCATGCGTTTTTTCGGGGCTGGGAAAAAGCACTCAAGCCAACATTTAGCAAGTGGAGAGCCTAAGGCAAGCAAACAACTCGGGTGCCTCTGAGCAACCGTGAAGCACACGCATGCGTTTTTCGGGGCTGGGAAACAGCACCCAAACCAACATTTAGCATCTGGAGAGCCTGAGGGCTCGGGGGCCTCCAAGGCAAAAAAGGCATCTGCGTCGCCGACGTGAAAGACTGCCGTGTTCCCTGTAGAGCTTCTCAAGTTGTCCAGACATATGCTTTTGCTGCGGGGCCACAAGAAGGCATCGTATTCCCCTGTGGAGCTTCTTAGGTTGTCCAGTAGACATTTGCTTTTAGTCGCCGGACGTGCAAACGACTGCCCCGTAGAGCTTTTAGAAAGTTGGCCAGTAGGGCAACAAAAAGCATCTAAGTCGCCCAGCAATTGCCAGACTGCCGTATTCCCCAAAACGTGCAAAACGGGAGTTCTGAAACGCGCGTTTTGGCAACGCGCGTTGCCAACGTCAAAGCGTACGGTGTGAGGTTATAAGGTCGTGTGAGGTCGTCATAATTCACCCAGATTTGACAGAATCCAAAACGATCCTGACATTAGACACCTGAACATTGCCTTGTAAATGGTGGTTTCGCTTTATTTTGGTGTTGAAAAAGCAACATGTTTCAAATGGTTGCAAAATGTATCGGTTACGCAGGTGTTGGTCCATGTTTCCACTTACCAGGGTTCCATTTTGGTACCGGATTTTTTACCCACACCCATTTGATAGCATCCAAAAACCACACCGATGTCGCAGACCCGACGCCTGAGAGCTCTTTGGCCCTCTTTAGGGCCGCACCCCACGCGCCGCCACGCTCCGGCAGCGCCACCCACTCCTCTGACCCGCGCTTAAACGGCGAAACGAGAGAACCCCCCCCCCCGGTTGAAACAAAGCAAAAAGCGACAAGTGACAAGGGGAGGCAAAAAGGAAAGCAAAGAAAGGAAAGCCCCGGGTCTGATTGAAACAATGCAAAAAAGACAAGGGAAAACAAAGAGGAATACAAAGAAAGGAATGGGCAACAACAGTTGAAAACAGAAACAAAAACAAGCAGGAACCACCCCTCGCCCGGGCTTTGTTTGGGTCTTGAGCAATTAAAAGCACAACAACAACTCCAAACGTGCCTCAGTTGTGTCGAAAGCCCCAGCCAAAGAAAAGCTACATCAGCACCCCTATTGAGCGAAAACGCGTGCTAGATCCGCCTCGCCAGATTGGTGGCCTTACCTGAAGCAACATTCGACGTCCATGTTTGGTGGGAACCAGAAAACGGTTGTCGATTCCCAAGACCGCTTTGTCACTTTGAGGATTTTGTACCTCGAAACCCCATGGCTGGCATTCGTGATAGACCATCCACCAACCAGTGCGGGATTTTGCGCATCTGCGAGAATTTCCCGCTGCAAAACACCAAGCACAACTGGTTGCGAAGGGTGCCACTAAGACAAAGTGTGTTCTCTTAGTCGAAAAAAAGCCGTCCTCGTCATCGGCCATCGCTCGCCATGGTCTGTCGCTGTGGGTGTGTCTCACAACTGGGGAATCCTTCGGCCTATCTATCTAGCCAGTTTTCTAGCTGGCTGCCTCTCTGTCTCTCTGTCTGTCTGTCTGTCTGTCTGTCTGTCTGTCTGTCTGT
This sequence comes from Effrenium voratum, assembly GCA_963377175.1. Classification (NCBI taxonomy): domain Eukaryota; class Dinophyceae; order Suessiales; family Symbiodiniaceae; genus Effrenium; species Effrenium voratum. Next base: position 917,146 of record CAUJNA010001891.1, on the reverse strand, counting down.
CTGTCTGTCTGTCTGTCTGTCTGTCTGTCTGTCTGTCTGTCTGTCTGTCTGTCTGTCTGTCTGTGTGTCTGTGTGTCTGTGTGTCTGTGTGTCTGTGTGTCTGTGTGTCTGTGTGTCTGTGTGTCTCTGTCTGTCTGTCTCTGTGTGTCTGTGTGTCTGTGTGTCTGTGTGTCTGTGTGTCTGTGTGTCTGTGTGTCTGTGTGTCTGTCTCTGTCTGCCTGCCTGCCTGCCTGCCTGCCTGCCTGCCTGCCTGCCTGCCTGCCTGTCTGTCTGTCTGTCTGTCTCTGTCAAGTTCCATCTAACAGGTGTTCATATTGCTTACTCTTAAGACCATCCCAAAGAAGGGGTGCTGAGTTTTGCAATCATGTGTGCGTTGCGATCGATGCCTTAAATACTCAAAGCTTGACGCTGGTTGCTATCCCTCATGGGTCCTTTGTTTGGTCTACTTTGACTGTAATGGTCCAGTTGGTCCTGTGTTCAAACCCAACGTGCCCCAATTGCTTTTTGGGATCAATCGGTGGATGGGAGTTGCTGTTGCTGACCTCATTACACCTCTTCAAGCCACCACTTCCGAGCCACGTAAAGACCCGTGAAATCAGGGACTCACCCATCGGCCGTCTTACATTGACCGAAAGGCAAGGGAACACCACAAAAAAGGGGCGCAGTGTACCCTCTCCCAGAACTTCAGTGGGGGATGTCCCTCCAATGGTTTTTGGTTGCAAAACAACGCATCCCTTTGCAGGCAGAACCACGGTATTCCCACAGAGCTGCCCCCACGAAGAACCTTGCCACTGGGACCCTGCCCCCAGAGGCGATTCCAGTTTTGTTCCGCAATCCCAGACGAGAGGCCGGAAAAATGAGATCAAATTTAGGTACCCCTCAGACGATTCCATGGAAGCTTCCAAAACTCTTTTCGGCTTGGCTCCATTGAGGCCAACCGGAGATGCAATGTTCGCCTAAGGGCTCGTTGATTTTAAAGGGAACCCCAATGAGAAACGAGGAAGGGCAAATGTGGAGGTCTGGGTAATGTTCCAAAGCCAAAAAGAAGCTCCTCGCGGAATCCCAAGCCCGAAGCCGCTCCGAGGAAAGAAGCCACAAACAAAGGGCCGAATGCGCAGAGCAAGCCGGCGAACGGGTACCTGTTACCACAAGATCACTATCCCCTGGAAGAAACTAGACCCACTGTTGACCACCTGGATATGCTTTGACTTCAGTCTCGGTTCATGAATAATTTCTGGGGTACGTGCCTCAAACGCACTCTTCCACATGCCTTTTACAAACCCCACAGCAGCAAGCCGAGATAGGGCTAGAGCAAGGAACCCGCCTCAAGCGAAACCCTGGTTTCGTTGTCCAGCTCCAATTCTAGGACGCCCCGTCCTGCCATTTCTTGCCCTGGGTTACTACAGCCTCGCTGACGGCTGAGAAATCACACACCCTGGAAGAACCAAGAGCCCTCAGATCGTTTGGGATCTCCCGCTGTGAGATCAGAACACAATAGTTTAGCAGGCATCCAGCCAGCATCCGTTTTCCAACTCGCCTGATTTGTCTGTTGAGCACGGCCCAGCCCCGCTTCAAATGCTGTGGCTCACGAATGCAGCCTTGGAGCCCAAGTTCTGAACCCCGCCCCGTTGATGCAATAAAAGGGGTGTGACATTCTTGAGAATCCGCGTGGAACCCCAAAGACAACCATTGGCAGAGAAAATAGGGTGCGTGTGTGTTTTTTGAGAGTACCACTTTTGGTGTGGTTTCGAAGGGAAACCAACAGGAAACCGCCTGACACTCATCTTGGGGGTCCCCCTGTTGTGACACATACCCATGTATAATTGATGTGTATATATATATATATATAATATGGAACCATGTTTTTGGTTTCCCGGCAGCTCCACGTGAATGCAAGAACAGTGGATGCCAAGAAAGGAAGTGTCTGGGAACTGCAAGTCGAGCCGGTCATATATGAAAGCGCATCCATTTTTCAGGGTCCCGAACCCCCTGTTGGTGCTTTGCGGATTTCGCACTGGTGCTTCTCTAACAACCGCCACTTGACCACTTGACCACTTTACCAGCCATGGCTAGCAGCAACTCTGAGCATGTGGAACATAGCGAGCAAAGAGAACACTACTGTCAACGGACGAAATCCATTTCGCACCGCCTAAGAACCCTGGTTTATGATTTGATTCCCCTGTAAATGCCAATAGACATTATGGCCTCAACCATGGTGTCCAAGGGTTCCTACGCGGATTTAGTCCATCCGCCCCTCTTTGCTTCCCATCTAAGAGGACATCCTTCCTTTTAAAACGAACGGCCCACCCAGGATTGCAGCAGCTTCAGTAACCCGCACGAGAATAGCGAGCAAAAAGAACAGGTGTCAGCTGCTGCCGTAGTGCACCAAATCTGTGCAATAATCCCGTCTTCCAGGAGAGAAAAGAGGTTTTCGCGAACATTCTTTGTTCAGAGTATTGAATTGCTGGAGCCTTCACTCAAATGAACCACATACCCAACGGCATGGCTTGCTAAACCAACCACGGCCTTTTTTTGACGACCTGCCCACCTGCGGGGCCTCGGGCCTTAAGCCTTGCCCCTCACGCGAGTGGTCTCCCACATAACTGGCCTTCCCCCATCAGCTCTAGTGTTGGACCTCTCTGACCCATGGCCACAGCAACTGCGCGAAGGACACAACCTCAAGACCGCAAAAAAAAAGAAGAGGAAACGCTCGGTGCTTCCAAGTTCAAGCCACCCGTAGCAAGTGCAAGGAAGCACGGTGGAAGTACATACCCCTTGTTCATACCGTTTCATTGGCTTCTCTGGTTGCCAACCCACTTTTAAAGGGGTATATACCCCCTTTTGGGGAGAGGAGCATGAACATCAGCAGACCTTTTGGGTTCAATTGTCCAAGGAGTTTGTAAAAGGAGTATGTACAGGCACCCCCGGAGGCCTAGAGTCTTAGAGGGGAAGGATACCTACAAGAGCGGCTTGCCTGGAACTGGAAAGTAGGGGGCAAGACCCTCCGCAACATGGCTGTGGGTCAAAAATAGGTGCCCAAAATGGAACCCTGGTAAATGGAAACAAGGACTAAAACCTGCGGTCCAATTTTTGGTGGATTCATTTTGACCCACAGCCTTTTGGGTTGGTTTTAAGAGGAGCCAACAGGAAAACCATTTTGTTTGGGGGGGGGTCTCCTCATGTGGAGACAAACCGTCCACATCGCGCAGGTTGCGTAAGCATCTTCTGCGGACGCGAGGCCAGCGTCAGTCGTCTTTCTCCTTCCTCGGAGCACCGGGTGGGTAAGAATGATACTGTGGATGGTTGCGAAATCCGCTTCTCGCACCACTTGGAAACCATGACAAACCATTGATGGTTGGTATTTACAGGGGAATCATCAGACACGAGGGTTTCTGAGGTGGTGCAGGATTTCGTCCATCCACAGTACCAAAGTGAGGCATCGCATGAATAGAGTTAGGCCCAGTTATAGAATGTGTATTGTATTGTTTGCTTCCCATGGAGTCACTGGTAAAATGTAAAATGTATCCCAAGTCTACCCCAGGTGGCTTTGAAGGTGATTCCCTGAATATCACAGAACATGGTCCTACAAGCAACTTGTCCAAAAATGTGGTGTGTCAAGACTTCCAAAAATGTGGGGAGGGGGGTCAAGGTCATGGTACCATTCCAATGGCTGCTTGCGTTCCTTGCAAAGGAGTTGATGAAACATGTCCATGTCATACCCTTTTTGGGTTCGCTTAAGTGAGCAACCAAAACGAATCAGGCCCCATCTTTGGATTTTGGGAGGTTCACCCATTTCAATTAGAGACAAATCCACTTCCTTTGACTTGCAAGGTCACGCGTGGCATCGCCCAGGTTGGTTACAATCACTGTCGGACAATTCGGCAGATACGTCCCACCAAATAACACGGAACCTTACACAAACATCTTGGAAGACAATTGTCCTTTCTTAAAGGGACCCCCTGTCAGGTTCAAAGGTATTGGTGGGAGAGTACCCCTGAAGGGATCTTCATCATGCAGGTGTGACCATTCCCAAAGCTAGGGCCCTGCAGCGTTAGCTTCTCAATCTATGGGTTCCCTTTTGGTATGGTTTTGGAGCATCAAAAGGACACCAACCACCGGGAGAGCTGATCCGAAGGTGTGTTTATTTTGTGGGTGGCCTTTTCAGGTTGCTTCAAAAACCACACTTTGATATGGCTCGCCCTCGGCGGCTCAAAGGCCGATGAGGCAACTTTGGGATCAAAAGGATGCTAACTGTCAAAAAGTGACAAATGCACTGAGCAGCTGGCAAAGCCTCCCTCAGCTCTGACTGCTGGCTTCAGACGCCTATCTAGGCCGCCGCACATCGATTTGTACCAGAAGACAATCCCACCGACGAGAATGGCCTGTGCATGTGCAAACATCGAGCGGCGCCCTGTCCGTAAAAGATGGAGGACTGCAAAGCGGAGACTCCACCTCTAAGAAGGTCACATTAATTTTCTGAGTTGCAAGCTACGGCCTTCCAAGGGTAGCGTTGCCCCTTGCCCTCACCCAAGCATCGTGATCAAGGTATAAGTTAGCAGCTCTCTTGCCTCACTTCCTGAGTGGATGGCCCGAAAAAGTCCACACTTTTTGTTTAACACTAAAATGGTCTTCCCAAACAACATAAAGTCTAAGAACTCAGGGAGTAAGTTGAGGATATCCCTTTTCAGCGTGGTTTACACTGAACACCAAAATGCAAACCCACACGAATTGCGAAGTGGTTTGAAGTGAGCTGCTGGCAAACACACGCGGACCCCGCCGTGACGGCCCACTTCAGGGGAGTGTCGAAGCGCAGGGCGTCCCAGGCTGTGATGATGTGCACCTCCTGAGCTCGATCCGGGTGCTACATGCGGCAAAAGCATTTTTTCCCACCTTACCGGTTCTCAGCAGGGAATGGGTTGGAATGACCCCAATAGCCCATCCCTATGGCTTCCTGTAAGGGAATCGCCGGACCCGGCTCATTCCCAACACCCAAAAGGTCAGTCCCTATCGCACCAGCAAGAAGAAACGGTTCCCTTTCGGCCCACGACCTTCGATCAAAATGTCAAAGACTTTTGCCAGGAGTCCTACTGATGGTGCATCGCTGAGGCTCACTTATTCTGCCTTGATTTGACGTACATGGCCCCCAAAGTCAAATATAGGGGGGCTGGAAAAGTAGAACAATATCATTTCATCACCTTGCCGTTTCCTTGAAGGAAGCATTCAACAAACAGAAAGGTGACAAAGCATCCTGACACAGGTGAGGAAAACATGAACGTGCAGCGGGGGCAAGCGGGCAATACCTGTGGGTCAATGCACATAGGTGGCCTTGGCCCTGGTAAATGGAATAACCCCCATCAAAACCAGGGCCCTCTATTTTTTTAGCAAACCAACCAAAAAGGACACCTATGTGAATGAAACAATCGCCACTTTTGAAGGTTCCAACAAGCGAAATGGCTCGGAAACCCTGTTTGAGCTAGGTCCTCCGGTAGAGAGGTTTAGAACAAGTTGGTACCCTTTTGTCTGTCTATTTTTAGTAGGGGCTTGCCCTCCCCACCAAAAAAGAAACGGCCCTTCCCTAGCTGGGGGACCTGCACCGGGCGCGGCCACCCCCGGAAAAACGTCTCCTCAAGGTCCTTGGGCTTGATCTCGCCCCCGGGGGTCACCGTGACCCAAGGCGCGCGGTAGGTCGGGGACTTCCGCAGCCTCGGCCAGCGGAAGTTTCCGGGCGGCAGGGGAGCGGGCCAGAAATTCCTCGGCGGCCCTGGGCGAGTTCCCAAGGCCCACGGCCCAAGGCGACCTAAAATGACCCTGTTTTCTGTTGGATCCATGTGTGGTGGCCCCACAAAACTCACTTCCTGAGTTCCCGGGCTTGAGTCGCGTGTTGGGCTTGGTTGCCATTTTAGTGGATGGCTTCTCACTCAGGGCCATCACTTGGGGTTTGGGTTTGGGCCATCACTCAGGAACTGACTACCCTTCCTCCCAACAAATCGGCACTTGAGTGCCTGGAAGACTTTCAAGGAACCTGTCAGGTGCCATGAGAGTGAGGGTAACCGAGGGAACCACCCTTGAACAACCAAAAGGAAATGGTGAAGGGTTACTTTTGGGTAGCTGGGATGCAGCGATCGGGGCGTGGGGTGGAACGGGGTCCCTTGCATGACGTTCCACTTACAAAAATCACCCTTCCATTCAATTGGTCCAAATCGGCTCAACAAATAACGCTCAGACTCAAACCACCAGAGCTGACGCACACGGGACGGGGGGGCGGGGAAGCGCTGGCATAATCAGGGTTGGGCCCTGAAAGAAGCAATTTCTCCCAGATACTTTAGCGAGTTCAACTATGTGTTGTTCGTTTGATCCCAAGCACCCAAGTGGCATATGCAATGTATATATAAATGTGTATATGTATATGTACATATATATATATGTATATATATATGCATATACATGTATACATGTGCATATCCATCGCAATATTGAACTAGAAACAAGACCACTCACATCTTTCTTTCCAACAGTGAGCCAGATGTACTGATCATCAGAATGATGGCTGCATGAGTCAATCTCAAATACTTTAAAAAAATGAGATACACCCCAGATGCACATAAATACAAATAAGCTCAGGTGATATCCCCAACAGCATGCGGTGTTCTTTGCAGTGCTCGCACCACCCCGCAGCCCTTGCAGAACCTCGTGGAGCCTTTGTGGAACCCTGGTGGAACCCTGGTGGAACCCTGGTGGAACCCTGGTGGAACCCTCGTGGAACCTTACCTCAGGGCCGCCCCGGACCACCCCGGAGCCTATCTGGGCTGAGATTTGACAGCTTTCAGCTGGGGAATAAAAATAAAAATAGACTTTAACAAAATACACCAAACCATAAGATAAGTCTCGGAGTCTCTGTCTAGGAAACGGAACCCCCTAGGACCCCCTAGGGTTCGAGATGCACTCCGCTCGCTTCGCTCTCTGATGGCTATGGTCCCAGCTTTGTCCGGGCATAGATCACTGGCGAGTTCGCATCCTCGTCCCGGAACTCCGTGAGGTACCTGCGGTGCAGCGCGCTTCGATTCGGCGCCCAAACGCCCAGTGGCTATGCGGAACTACCTCATTTTAAAGGAACACCGCTGAGCAAGAAAAGGGAAGCGACCCAGTAAATGTCTGGGCAATAGGTGCAAAGTGAAACTAAATGGCACCATTCCGTTTCTCGAATGCGTGACGGGATGGCTAAACCAAAACGGGTTGACACCTGTCTAACTTCAACCAGCTATCCCAAAAAGGGCGCAATTGGACTTAAGGAAACTTCCGCATCCCAGTTGCACAGTGGCACGAAAGGTAGAGCAAGGAAACCATTTCGGGCTTCATGTTTGTGGTTGAGAAGTGGGAAACAAGTGGATCTAACATGGGATGGGATCTAACATGGGAAACAAGTGTCACTGAGCAGCCCTCCAGACAAAGAACCATGACTTGGTACGATAGCTACAGGATGACCGAGACCGGGTCTTGGGAATTAACCGGATCTGGGGATTCCCTAACAAACCATAACAAACCTGCTGAGAACGAGCAAGTAAATTGGCTGAGTGGCTCTCATGCGCGTTTCAGGAGGTTCATGTACGTCCATAGGACCGCCATGGTCTCTTTGACTGGTCTTTCAAAGGTGGGTGCCGGCCTTCAGGAGGAATGAGACTATCCGCACCTAGGTAAGCCACCAAAGTTTGGGCTGCCCAAGTAGTCTTCGACAGGTTTTGCTTGGCTCACTTTGGAACCCTGGTACCCGTTGGAACATGTTGTTCCCAAAGAAAGGGTCGATCCAATTTCAGCCTCAACATGGTTGGAAAAGGAAATAACCCCAATAATGTTGTTCTGATATCCATTCAAGCCCTCCCAGTTACAGTAAAAATTACGCACCCCTGTCTTGGTTTAGAGATGACCTCGGGTACAGTTCTAACAAGCTGTGGATGTCAATGGCCAGGAATTCACATCCTCACTTGCTTGCAGGCACCTCATTTGTGAGCAACGGCATTCCCCTTGTAGCCGGTTGTGCACCTTACCTTTCGAGCCCGTGTAGAATATATTGCCTCCATGGACAATGTTTCTTGAGCTGCATCCTATACGCAACTTACTATAACAATCCTCTACAATCAACAATGCTGAAACAAGGTATATGCCTTAAGTTGTGGGCGGCGAAGGTTTACACAGTCAGGTCACGATTTCACTTGCATCCTCAGCCATCTCAACACAATTTGGGGACCCTCAAAAGGAAAACAAGCAGCAGCCCTGGCCATCGGCGCCGCCTGAATATGCCTTTTCCCATCGGTTCAGGGCACCAGCTATATCTCTTGCCATCCAGGGAGGCATGGATGAGAGCTAGCTTCACCTGCCATCCAAGACCGAAGACCGAAGAAAGGCAGAGCAAAGCACTCACTGCCACTGGCAACATGAAATGGTAGTGCCCCCCGCAAAACAAAACAAAACAAGCCAATGGTCTCATGCCAAAGTTTTGAGTGGATGCGGATGTGTCATGCAAAAGCACGAGATCCGCTGCCCTGTTCTTTTTCCAATTTTGGAAAACAATGGAGAACCACACAGCTGGAAACAAATCGGCAAACCGGCTTGGCAAAACGGAAAGATCCGCTGCCCTGTTCTTTTTCCAATTTTGGAAAACAATGGAGAACCACACAGCTGGAAACAAATCGGCAAACCGGCTTGGCAAAACGGAAAGCCGGGAGTCTGCCAGTGCGCAAAGATTGACAATAGTACCCTTTGTGTGTGTCGAGATATTTGTACACCACTGCAATGCTGTTCTGATACGCCCCGATTCACCCAACAAACCAATGGGCGCCTCCCCAAAATCAATACCCTCGTTCATCTTGTCTGTTTGCTGTCTCTGGCTATGACTCAAAGGTCAATCAAAATCCACAAAGCTCACACGCCCGGCTTTGGGCGACCATTCGACCCTAAGGCACCACCCTTGATGAATAAAGATCCCTCCCCCAACTCCATGCGCGTCTTCAAGCAGGGCCTTGATGACTTTGACGGTTGTCAGCATGTTTTTCTTTTTTTTGCCAGCCATAAGCTTGTCCGTTGAATACGGACTGGCGCACATGCACATTCACCCATGATCGAGGGAAGTTTGATGCAAGTACCACTGGTATCACTCGCTCTTTCTGACATGAAGGCGTCCGGTGCCAGACTTCCCTGTAGTTTGTCTTTGAACCTACCAAATGGAAGCTCAATGTAAATCGCAGCAAACAGTGATGTGTCAGGCTGCTAAAAAGCTAAAGGGAGCCCCTGTGTGCGTCAAAATCCAAAACATATTTTCATCACGAGGTTCAGGCAAGGCAGTGCACCGAAACTGATTTTTGCAAAACCCTAAAATCACATCGATGTCTAACATGACTGTTGTCTGTACCATCTGCTTAGTGAACAATGCTGATGGTCGGGTGTACCCGAGAAACGCTAATCCCCTGCCTGAGACCTATTGCCAGCCAGGGCGGATTTCTGCGGGAGGCGCGCCCTGAACCGAGGAGTTGAAACGGGTTTGTCTCCACATGAGGGGACCCCCCCCCCCAAACACAGTGGTGTTCCTGTTGTTTTCTCTTAAAACAAACCCAAAAGGCTATGGGTCAAAATGAAACAACCAAGAATTGGACCGCAGATTTTAGTTCATTGCCTTTTACCAGGGTTGCATTTTGGGGTTACCCTATTTTTGACCCGCAGCCAAAAGGGTTTCCCTCAAGACGAGAGACCCACCGCCGACCGCCCTTCGCCATGGCCTCGTTGGCTGTGGTGTTGTAGGCACTGCAGAACATGGTGCAGCTGAAAACCATGGCCTATCCCCGACTCGGGTGACTCAGGACTCACGCACACACACACACACACTTAATGAGTTTCATGATTAGAGTTAGGCCCAGTTATAGAATGTATATGTTATTGTTTGCTTCACATGGAGTCACTGGTAAAATGCAAAATGTATCCTAAGTCTACCCCAGGTTTTAATACTGCGGACATCCAAGCAAAAGGGGATCCATCAGCAAGTGATGACAATCCAAGGAGGCAAAACAACAGTTTAGGGGCCCCCTACTGTGGATGGTTGTGATGTCTAATACTGCGGACATCCAAGCAAAAAAAGGTTCCATCAGCAACTGATGGGGATCCAAGGAAGAAAGCCAACATTTCAGGGGATATGGTTGCAAAATCCATTGCGGGGAGCCGGCGGGTGACATGTTTGCCTTTTGGGACCCAGCCGCCTTTTGAAGGCATCCAAAAAAGGACCCATCATCTTGCTGGTGCGATAAGTAGGGAATAAGGGAATGAACCATTTGAGGGTCCCCTTGAAGAAAACCACCAGTTGGATGGTGTATAGGGGCCATTCCATGTCTCATTCCCTGCCTATCGCACCAGCAAGTGATTCCATAAGTTTGACCACCCGCCATTCAAGGCTTGATTTCTTGACTTGTTTACCCCAGGTAGACTTCAAGGCTGGCTGATGTCCTTCCGGGGACAACATCTACTTGCCAGGACCTGATTTCTCCAACCCAGAGATCAATTCGCGGATTCTTCAGAGAAAACCTCATGTCAACGAGTGTTCAATGGGGAGGG
>CAUJNA010001891.1:756553-891553 GCA_963377175.1 Effrenium voratum | reverse complement strand
TTTGGGGTCTCAGCCCAGATAGGCTCCGAGGTGGTCCGGGGGTAAGGTTCCCCGAGGGTTCCACCAGGGTTCTCCACCAGGTTCTGCAAGGGTGGTCCGGGGTGGTTTGAACGAGGGCCAGGTTCTGCGAGGAGGTTCCACGAGGGTTCCACCAGGGTATCCACCAGGATCTGCGAGGTAAGGTTCCATGAGGGCTGTACCACGGTCCGGGGCGGCTCTGAGGTGAGGTCCACAAGGTTCCACAGATTTCCACACAGGCATTCCACCACGGTTCCGCAAGGCTCCACAAGGTTTCACCAAAGAAGCAATGTGCCGTGCGCAGAGCAGTAAATGGAGGGCTCAGAAGATCGCTTCGCTCATGGGCGGAACACTAAGCAAAACCGAAATCAATGGTTTGCGCAGCACGCTTTCATTGTTTTGAATTGCTCACTTGCTCAGACAACGCGGCCCGAAACGTTGGATTTGTGGCAAATCATATCACGTTGCTGCGAGACTCACTGTGCAGCAGAGTACATGCTGGTGGGCTTTGGGTTTTTCAGGGTTCCACGAGGCTGCGTGGGCTATAAAAACGCTCCACGAGGTTTCCAGCAGGTTCTGCAAAAACTATGGGGCAGCCCTGAGGAAAGGTTCCAACAAAGTTTCACGCTAAGCTTTACGAGGGTTCCATGAGGACGGTATGCGAGGTTCACAGGGCCCAGGTCGGGGCAATTGCACCGTCGGGGCCCGATCAGGCCCCGATTGCACCGTCGGGCCCCGATCGGGGCCTGACTCAGTCGGGCCCCGTCAACTGTACCAAGCTGGCATCGCCTAGTTTTGCTAGATACAGTTGTAAGGCCGCATCCTAAGGAAACCGGCGTTGGGCTATAATTAATATGCGCGGTTGGTGGGAACCCTGCTTGCACCACGGGACGGGGCCCGGGCCTGATCAGGGCGCTGTCACTCTTGGCTTTGCTTTATAAAGTTACAAGGCTCAGCAAAACCGGCGTTGAGGTGGGTCCCGGGGCGGGTTCCGCGAGGATTCTGGGAGGGTGTGGTGTTGTTGGGGACATCGCCTGAGCTTATTTTGTTTTTCTTCGCAGAATAACTCAGCCCACAGAGATCCTTCTGAAAAAAATCATCTCAATGACCTCAACCCACGACCCGAGTTCTGTAGAATTCCATGCAAACCCAAAAGGATCCTCAAGCAAACCGCCATCATGGTGAGGTCGTGCCTAGAGCTCTTTAATACTGTCGATGGTTTCGAAATCCGCTTCTCGCACCACCGTTCAGAATCCTTGGGATGATGATTCCCCTGTAAATACCAACAATGGATTCAACCACGGTTTCAAAGTGGTGCGAAATGGATTTTGTCCATCCACAGTAGGCTAGATGTCTTTTAAGCGCCCTGGTGCGTCACTGTGTACTTCTCTTGCAACAAGCTTGGGGGCTGTAACGAGCCTTGCGCATGCGGGCTGTCAGGACGATGAGGGGGTTAGTATCAAAGGCTAGAAGAGCGGTCAATGGGGTTGTTGCTAAAATGGTTAGTTGCCAGATCGGTTTCCAATTAAAACCAAAAGGGGATTCTGCGAAACAAAGGACAATCGCATGTGTGATCATCCGAAAACCCCCTCATGTTGTGCGGGAAGCTTAATAGTGCCCCTCGTCCGTCCCAAATTGACCATAGACTACTGCATTTTGGAGCAACACTCAGAAGCAATGTGCGAATACACAGCGTGCTACACGAAACACCTCGCAGCTGAAGATCCCAAATTGGGATTTTGCCATTGCGGGTACCCTTTGCAGGCTACTTTAAATGGACACCAAGACGAAACCAGCCTATTTGGGCACAGACACCCAGACACACACATCTCAGTCAATGCTTGGTCCAATCAAGGCACCTCGGGTAGTTTCACGCCTGGCAAATGGCTGTAATGCGAATCCAAATCAATAGTTAGACCTGTTGTCAAAGGTCTGCAGACCTCCAACTGAACGCACAAAACAAAACAAAGCAAAGCAAAGCAAAGCAACACAAAAGCACAACATAAGGCAACCACAAAAGCACCAAAAGAACAGAAACACGTCGGGCGGATCCATGCCGAGCCACGGCTCAAGGTCAAGACTGCCGAGGCCCCGCAGGATCACCACCTGGGCGCCGGTCTTCGGCGCTCTTGGCCGAATCCTAAGGTGTCAAAGCGTTCGATCGATTTGCGTTTTCGCCTGGAAACATATATGTCCAATAGTGATCGATTCCAACTTTAAAACCAACAGGGAAAGTAAACAATATTCTTGATCAAATGCTAATGGAAGCAAATGCGAGACCCCAAAATGGTGGAGCGTCCATATCGAAGCAACCTCTAAATAGGTGTTACCCTCAGGATTGCACCCTGTCGCTTTAGGCTCTGAAGGAATTGGGTTCCAAATGCACCCCCGGAGTGACCCACCCGCAGAACGCGGAACGGGACCTCGCCCAACAAGCCGCGATCAGCTGTGTGTGTGTGTGTGTGTCTAATGGGACGCGGACCAGCCCCGGTCTGTGAAGAGAATGTTCCCCTCCAGAACAAACCCCAAAAGGCATCCCTCAAGAAGTGACGCACCTGTGAAACCCAGCCCGGCAGTCTGTTGTGGGACTTGCAAAGTGTTCCCTCCCTCGCTGCGAATGAGACATTGGGTCTGGTTCTTGTAGAGGGTAGATGGGAACCCCTTCCTGAACCACCAAACCAGCGGGCTCCAAACCAGTTCGAGGCACGCTGATTTGTCAGGAGCAGCGTGCTTGCCCAAAACAGACCCCAAATCATGAGACTCGCAGGGAGACTCACAGTGTGGGTCTGCCCACATTCTCCGGCACTGGTGGTGCACAAGGCATTTGGAATCAGACATGTCAGAAATTGATCTCTGCCCTGTTGCTTACGTCTTGCCAAAATTTGAGGAAACACCGCCTTCCAATGAAACAGAGCGCCACAGGGCAGCTGGAGTATCCCAGCAGTAGGGGGCGACTGTGGCTAAAGTGATCTCCAAGCCTTCCTGGCTGCTTGTCTACTTCTCTGAGAGTCTGTAAAAGGTTGACGGGGAATGGCAGATTAAGTCAATTAAGTCTGGATGTTCTAGAAGGGAGTCCAAACAACGAATTGAACATGTTCAACAACTTGGCGCTCAGCCCTCTTGACGTTTGGGTCTGCTATGACAAATATAAAGGTTTAGCAGTTTAGCATAACACGGATGATATAAACAACTGTCATTGTGCATGGTGTCCCCCTTTGATATGGACATGTGGCCAATAGCTTCTACCTGTTCATTGTAATTTGGTGAATGTATCCAATGTCGCTCCCTTTGCAGTGAATGACAGAAAGGGTTGACCGTTTCTCAAATATCCCAAGCCCTTTTACCACACGGACTTAAGCCCTTTACCAACATTGCTCAAAGTTGTTTCTGGCCGCGTTCGTGAGCATGGAACAGTTCCGTTGTCTGCCAATATGGAAGGGTTGTCTTACAATGACGAACCCCGACAACCTTTGAACACAGCTCCCCCCCCCCAAAGAAACAACGAGTACCCTCAAACAAAGACATTCTCACCCCATGCGCAAAATGTTTCTGGAGCATCCATCCTCATGTTTCGCGCAAGCTTCTTGTTGTCAACTGATCGAGGTGTTTCGGACGCCGCTTCGCTGTCGCTCGCTTTTTGAGGCCAAATCTGAAAGCCTCAGCTGCATTATACCTACACATCCTGGACGAATTCGGCGCGGGAGGACCACAAACTCACAATCCTGGAACCATGCGGATCACTCGGATAGCAATCAGTTTGAGCTGATCCAGGCAAAAAAACACCCAATGGCAACGACGCCGAACAGCAATTCAGAACCAGTTCACGTGACTTGATTGATCCCAGTTGTCTATAGAGACCCTGGAACAGGTCGAAAGCTCAGTTTTCTTTGGGCAAACAATGCCACCACGGGCCAACACGTCCGATTTTGCCTCTCTTGACTGAAACACTCTCAGCCGTTCGGCAGTTCGTCCTCCAATCCAACCCGCGCGGGGACGTTTTGTCACGCGCCGCATATGCGGAGCGCGACTTGCTATGATATGGCGGGGAACAGAGTGGTCCGATTGTCTTTCTCTGGAACCAGTCTGGCATTCCAGAGACTAGGCATAGCAAAAGGTTAGTCATACGGGTGTTTCTCAACTTTGGTGGTCCCCTTTTAAAAGCATCCAAAGGTGCGTTCACCTTTTCGAGAAACATCCTGTTTGCTTGATAGGCGGATTAGTCTAAAACGGACCACCCTGGCATGGAACGGGGGTCTGGCTTTTGGGCGGGCGAGGGCTTGTAGACCGTCGGTCCAGCTGAAACGTGAGGAAACCACTGGGGGCGCTTCTTTGATGGCTATGTTGGTTAGACACGACAAACACTGCTGGGTTCCATGCTAGTTTAAAGCCCTAAGCAATGATGAATGTCAATTTGAGGCGCTTGCTAATCCAGCAAAATCCTGCAGCCCTAGACCTGCAAAATCCAATAGGCAACGACGAACCCAAGACAGCCCCCACAACATGGCTCCCTATCTCCCTGCTTTTGTCCTTTCAACATCACCCCAAGACGAAACTCAGCTACAGTTGGCTCCAAAAGAGGATGATTCAGCTGACTTAAAAGAGGAATATAGACCTACCAACCTGACTGGAGCTTCTTGCTGATTGCACGGAATCTTCTGCTCTTCCCTTGGCCCTTGGGAAAAACCGGCTTGACAGGTGAACAAAACGGCCCTCGAAATGGAGCTCTCCTTTTGGCTGGACACCGCCCCCCAAAGGGTACCCTCAACCACACACCCCATACGCATTGGTGACAGTACCGAAGAGAAGCCAGGACTGAGAACTGGACCAAGTTGCCAGCATCTTGCAATGGGAGCCCCAAACTAAGAAACCCCTGGTTGATTTTGCTCGCAGGCGTCCCATGTAAGAGGGATTCGGATCTCTTGGGGAAATACTCCCTAATCTGGCCAGACTTAGACTACCTTGCCAAAAGCGAGCCTGTTCGCTTAAAAAGGGCAAATTGAAGGAAACGCAAACGGGCAAAGGGCAAACGTTTAGTCAGTGGCAATGAATGCGGGCTTAACATATTGGCTCGAAACGCAGACCCCTGTGTGAAACCCAGCGAGGTACCGATGCTCAGGATCCAACCTGAAAGCTCGAGCATGGAAAAACGCATGGCCCGCTTTCACAACGCGCTTTCAGCTCCGTCTGGTGGGAAAAAATCGAGTGAACAGTTGTTGTTTCATGGTATGTCTAACTACCCCCTAGCCAACTACCCCTCCCCAAAGTAAATTTGACCGGGGCTAAAACAAACCCAGCCATTGTTGTTTTGGTGGTCGGCGTTGAAGGGAAACCCCCTCCAGGGAAACAGAAAGAAGAAGGGGCATCAGAGTTTCTTTAGCACAGAGATCCGGTTGAAGAGTGGCTGGAGCCTCCCAGTTTCCATGGTCAACGGATGGACCCTAAAAGTGAGACCCAAGCTTTTGACACACTGCCAACTGGCTCTTAGGGGAAAGCAGCTTCTTCCAGGCTGAAAATCTCGTGTGAACAGGTGCTTGAAAGCTCGACACGGGTCATAAACCATATAGAACCTAGGTCCTCCAGTACAGAGGTTAGAATAAGGGATCCTTTTTTCTGTAGTCTATTTTAGTAGGGGAACCCTCCCCCAAAAAAGGGTAAAAGGGCACTACTGGGGAACCTAAGAACCCTCGGGCCAGATACCTGATGACCGCCAGAAGGCCCCAAGAGTGTTCTAAGCTGAAACATGAGTGGCGCGCAACCCTGGCCAAGATGGTCAAGCTTAGAAATCAGGCAGCCATGGCGGCATGTCAGCAGAGGTTGCAGCGTATATCCACCAAGTGGAAGTGGGCTGACCATCCAAGTGGGCAACTCATCTGGGCGCACCACCATTCCTTGCAATCTTCAAGGAAACGGCTTTATTTCGTGGGTAATCAGCTTGTCCCAGAAAAGCGAGGGAGAGTCACAAGCAAGGTGGTATTTGCCTCACTTGCTCCCACGAACTGTCCAGCTGTGGCTCACTTGGCTAGTGACCAGCCCCAAAAAAGTATACACTTTTTGGGCCACCACTAAAATAAAGGGAGAGCCACCAAGGGAAAAAGTGTAAAGTGTGTCCACTGGCTGTGTGAGGTGGTATTCCAGATCTTTGGCTCGCTTCACAGAAGATTGGTACCTGGGTATTGGGCGATTGCATCGTTGAGAGCAAACAGCATGACCCTATGTGTGTGTTTGACAAAAGTAGGTATTCCAAGCGTAAACGTGTACATGTGTAGAACGAAACAAAAATCATCCAAAAGGCCATGGAATCCAACTATTGTCCACCAAACTCAAACAAGCAAAGCACGCCGATAGAACATTGCGCCGCTGGGATTCTGCACTCAGAAGCTGCTAGGCCATTTTTAAGCATCAAGCACTGCTCCTTTGTTCAAGTCTACCTGTTTGCTCGATGGCATGCCAGAATTTCAAGGACACACTTCCCCATTCTTGCCGGGGGCCCGTCTTTCCAGAGGAAAACAACACCAACCACTAGGGAAAGGGCCGCTTATTCAAGAAAACAAATCCGACCGGGCAAAAGAAAAATCGACCCTACAAATCTCATGCTGCTGGATGGCACAAGGGCAACCAAAGCCGGCCAGTCACAAGATCAGCCACATCCGCAAACAGCGGCTTGCAAGTCCCAACTCAGCAACGCAACGTGACTTTTGCTTCTACCAACGAGGTCATGACAGTATTGTGTATACACTTTTTACATGTCTACATTGTTGAAATCAGGTAGAACCAGAACTATCTGCTAAAACAAATGGTCGTTACTCAACATGCAACACCCCCTGCACCCTTCACTCCCCTTGCCCACCTAGCTGACGTCCGGCAGCATTGTGTGGTCCTAAGAGCCCCCTTTCAAGAGACCATGTTCCAAGGGACAAGCGACGCCAGTGCTTGACTGGGGCAAGCTTGGGAGGCTCGGGCGTTTGGGCCCTTGAATTCGTTTGAACACAGTTGCCATTCACTCTAGGGTCCTACTTTGACCAAATTTCCACCTCGGGGTGCCTGGTTCTCGTTGGAGAAGGGACAATCCCAACCTGTATTGCATCTCTGGGTTTCCGAAACCCAACTTTCTAGCGGTTGATTCTCCATTCTTTTCCAGGGATCCGAATCTTTCCAGAAACCCTCCGGAAGCCCAGGAGGGAAAACGGCACCGTTTTTTTGAAAAGAACGGTGATTCCAACAAAAATGGGACATCAACCCCTGGAAACTTCACCGATTTCCCCTTTTGGGGAATGCCAAGCTGCGAAAGCCCATGGTGGTTTCCCTCGCGCCCCAAATCCAGAGGCTCCCCTTGGTACCCTCTGAGGAGGACCCCGTTTTACCCCTCAGGTAAGGGACCCTCTGGGTAGAAGGAAATCCCCGAAGTTTGAGTGTGCCTTTTGGTAGTCTCAAGGCAACACAACCGGGCCCTCTAATGGTTATTACCCTCCAGTAACTGTACATCTTTGAGACGGCAACTCTGGATGGCCGAAATCAATTTCGCGCCACCCAAGAAACCCGGTTTCCGACAAAATTCCCCTGTAAATACCAACAAACGATATGATTTCCCATGGAACCCAAAGTGGCGCGAACTGGATTTCGCAACCATCCACAGTCCCAGAGGGTCCCTTGGTACCTCCTGAGGATGGCTTGTGGGGGGTAAGAAGGGGTCCCATGGTACCTTAGAGGGTACCAAGGCACCCTCTGGGAGGAGGACCCCTCCGAGAAAAAAATCATCACCCAAGTCATCGGACCTGAGCTGAGCGCCTGAGCTCCGGGCCGAAGGCGGGTGAACGCTCAGCGAGCTGGGCAGAGAGCCGGGGCCTGGTGCGAATTTTGGCGGCGCTTGGCTAGGTCTTCCAGTAGAGAGGTTAGAATAAGAGTGCCAACTTTTTGCTGTAGTCTATTCTAGTAGGGGAAACCTCCCCCACAGAAGAAACGTCAAAGGGCACTACTGGGGGACCTAGTTGGATCTGCTCGAGCTGTCGTGCAATTCTGGAATCCCTAACAAGGGGCAGTTGAGCGTCCTGGGGTTCCTTAGGGTTCCTGAAGGTTCCTTAGGATGTCATGCAAGTACGGAATTTTTGCGGGGGAGGGTAGTTGAGAGCATGAAGGTGTGTTGGGGTTTGCTATTCTTTGCTTGGGGAGTTTCAGGAAAACCCACTCCCTTGGACCACTTTCTCTTGGGGCATTCCCCCATCAAGCTGGAGCTTCCAGTTCCCAGGATATCAAGTAACCAAAAACACAAAACCGGGAGGGGCTGACGGCCATAGTCCATGGAAGGTGACCAATGGGCCTGTATCCAATGAACCTCAGCCCTTTGTCACAACGTACCGGTGGACTGCCGCCGCTTGGAATAGGCCGCATTGCGGACTTTAAGGGTGTGTCTAAAGCCAAAAGACTCCACACTGACAATTCCGTCGATTCCCCGGCAAAGCTGCCGCGGACACCAGCCAAGAGTTGCTGCGGATGTGCGCTTCAAGGGTGCCAATATTGGCAATATTGCCTAATAGTGCCTCATCAACTAAAGAGCTTCTAAGCCTACTCTCAGGGTAGAGGGCGAAGTATAAGACATCTAAAACCCGTTAGGACCCTATTTTCGGGAATTTGGTATTTTGGTTTTGACGGCTGATTGTTGCGTTTGTTTGCTTCCTGAATTGCATGTTGATTTGCGTGCTGTTTGTTGTGCTCTGTGTTTGTGCATTTTCAGGGGTGCTTCCATAACGTGAGCTACATGGCAAACAAAGCCGTGACAATTATTGCTATATCTTAGGATTGCCTGCCATACGTAGCCTGAAGCCCATCACATACTTGTCGAACCAACATCAGTATTTCATATAGGGGTGTGTCTCTTTGTGAAGGCACCCTGTCTCTGGCTTTAAAGGGACATCGCCATTTGGGGGGCATCCTAAAAAAGACAAACCCATATTCACATCTTTCAGGGAGAAATCATAAACGTGGTATCTGCCAAGTCTGCCAGGCAAGCAGGCACTTTTCACGGCCGGAACAAAAAAAAAGGACAAAAAACAGTTGACTTCCGTCGTCCTTGGATGTCATTGGCCTAGGTCTCTTTGGGTTAGAATTAGATGTTTTTCTGGTTTCAGTTTGGTGTTTGGTTATTTAGGATCCCTTGAGGTTCACGCAAGCAACATCCAAGTCACCTCTGAAGCAAGGAATCCTGTGATTCGACCCGAAGTCCGGTCATAGCCCTCACCCTATGCGCAAGATACCCAAGGTCCCAACGCTCCCATTTCGCTGAAGCCCTCTCCTCCTATTTGCTTTAAAGGGAATCTTTGGTTTCCACAACTCTAAAATGACAAACAAAGAAAAGACTGAGCGGTGCCCTGCATGTGGTGTTTCTCCCTTGGGCACGCACCGTTGGCGGTTGTAAACATGGAAGAAACAAAAGGAAGCCCACCCTTCTGGGAGTGTCAGGAATCCGAGTCCACCAACAATCCGTCTGCCCCAGAAATGCTAACTTCTAATGCGTAGACCATCGGTGAGCGCATCTGGCATCTTGCCACATCACAAAGGGTTGTTTGCGCTGACTCCAAGCTTCGTTGGCGGGAACCCTCCGCCCCGTTTCCACACGCAACTCACGTCTCGCACCGCTGTCGCTGGCGTAGCCCAGGGTTGCTCGCCTGACGACAGACAAAAACTGTTGGAGTAGTTCGCGCGTGGTTGTGGGAAATCCTTTTGACTACTTCGTCACTCAGGCGGGAAGACGCTGATGAGTAGGGTCTAGTTTTCAACCTTCTTTTTTAGGGCTGCAAACTATATGAGTCCATGATATTGAGGCCCACTATCTTTGTGGATGGCGCTCACTGGAGCTGACATGTGTGTGTGTGTGTGCGCGTGCGTGTGTGCGCGTGCGTGTGTGCGCGTGTCCATTTAAGTTGATTCAAAAGGGGACGGGGCCAAAACTGCATGTGGGGGGGGGGGGGGGGGTCCCTTATTTTGACGCATGCAATACCCACATCTACCCTTCCAAGCGGGCAGGTCCTGGACTAAACCGTGCTTCATCCAGGATCCTCAAACTGCTCTGCCTTGACAAAGTGTTGGCTCTACTTACTCCATGAGGGAAAAAAGAGCTTTGCGGGATGTCCATCGCCATTCAACACGTCACAAAAACCACGTACACAAGTGCGTGAAGCTGCTACCAACCACGGGAGCTTGCAGGAAGCAACTTGGAGTCTTGCTTTCCGCTTGTACTTCTAGTCCAGGTGTCGAGTAGGAGCGCTTGGACAGACCACCAACCCTTTCATTTTCGTTTGGAACCCAGCTTTTGCAACCCATGCTGCTTGGGGGTCGGCCAAAACAGGGTCCGGGACTTTTCCGCTGCAACGCACTCATTTCCTTTATTAATCTTAGATTGGAGACGGTCATAGAATATGCCCTCAGTGCCGGTTGAAGCCATGCTCCAGCTGCCTCCAGCTGCCCTGAAGCGAGCCCCCGCACCCAGCCCGGCCCCTTGCCCTTGGACTAGGAGTGCTTCCACTGCGCTGCGCACGCCGAAGTTTGCATGAGCCTTGCAGTTGACCGAGCTGATTTACACCTCGAAAGGCTCCCCGCAGGGTATTGTCTGGGGGCGCCTGCCATAGTCCGACAGGAGCCAACTGTCCCGGCCTCAATCCGCCAGATCCTCGCCAGCAACAAGTGCGCCCCCGACCTTGGGGCATATAGACTGGACAATGTGGATGGTCAAAATGACGCTCCCTCCATGGTTGGCTTACTTCTCGAAAGAGATTGCTTTCCCGCAAGCTGAGCATGCCAAGCACCAACAACCCATGATGGCAAATAAAGAAGCCCTTGCTTCAGCAGCCCCCCATGCTGTGAATGGCGCTGCCGCAGACTTACGCGCGCATTCAAGCTCCCAGCTTACTGCCATGGGACTATGCTGACCACTCTGGAATTCAGAGCGGCGGCCGGGGCCCAACCAGCGTCCTGATCCAAGCCCCTTGCTGGCCCCTTGCCCCTTGGACTGCGGCCCGAGTCCCAGCAGCCCCTCATGCCCACGCGGCCTTGGACTACGTGCGGCACTGCGGCTGCTGCTCTGACGCGAGCCCCTTCTGCAGGCTTCATCTGGCTTCGGCCCGTTGCACTTGGGCCATCCCACCCGGTGTTCGGCCCACGTTTCCTTCCAGCCTAGCCCCTTGCCCTGGCGCCCACTCACTCACTCAGAAAACACGGCACTTCGAGGCAACTTCGAGGCAAACCAACACACTGCACTTCAAAGCCAACCAAAAGAATCCGGCTGATACTGGCCGCGGCGGTCAGCGCGAAGAGTATACAATATGATACGCTTAGTGAATGGAAGCCAAACGAAACCCCGACAAAAAGATGCAAAAACCTTCGCAAACTTGTTAACTCGATAGCTCATCTCACTGTGTCTAATCACCCACAAACCTGACAGAAGCTCCTTCAAGAACTCGGCACTCAGCTCTTTCTACTTGAAAAGGCTTGTACGGGTTTTCGCACAAGTACCATGAAATCAGGAAGGAAACAAACCACCAGAGTTTGTGGCAACTCTGGGGTACAACCAGTTTCTCTTCTGATTCTGCTCCATATTGAAGGGCGAAATCCTGGAGGAAGCCCCATGAACACCTGTGTGGAATTTATCCACCCTCCGTATTTGTTTACCGCCTTATCCCGCCTCTGGCGCATGGGTTCATCCACCTCCTCCATGTAAAGGAGATCAT
Source organism: Effrenium voratum (assembly GCA_963377175.1). Taxonomy (NCBI): domain Eukaryota; class Dinophyceae; order Suessiales; family Symbiodiniaceae; genus Effrenium; species Effrenium voratum. Next base: position 879,818 of record CAUJNA010001891.1, on the reverse strand, counting down.
AGTGCCCAGGCCTCAGTCAGATCAGCCATTGAGATAAGGGCTCCGGAGAAATCAAACAACTACCCACCCTCTGTTGGCTTCCTTTTTGGAAAGTACCTACAATTGACTGAACGTGGATGCTGCGCAAATCCCCACATTCTTGTTTAGTCACTCCCTTTACTTGCCTGCAGAAAGGGACTTTCACTCTGGTACAACTGAGCGATAAAAACCTAGTGTCAACCCAAAACCAGAAGCCAAATTGCGGAAAATTGAACCTATTAAGTGTGACTGTCACTGACAAACATTACATTATCTGCCCAGGGTTTGATTACAGCTCTGGAAAACGCAAGGCCCACTTGTTTCATTGTTTCGTCTTTGTGACTTTATGTTGTTTTTTTTTCATTTATTCATGTATGTCGCACAAAAACAAAAACAAAGTAGGCTGTGTCATGCCCGGTTGGTTGCATGCCCGGGATGCCAATGGGAAACCACCCTTTTGGATGTTCCAACCTTCCGTGCACCAGCTGGAACCCAGGACCTTCAGCGAGGTTCCAAGTCATTCAAGAAAGGAGCATAGCCAATTTAGAAGTCTTAAATATAGGTGTTCAAAACAAAAACAACAAAGCAAATTGTGGTAGCCATGTTATGTATGACTTGCTAAAGTATCTTAATAGGACAACAAGAGCCAAAAGGAAGTTGTACATTGCGTGTAGAAGGACAACACAAAACAAAAGCAAAGTGATAAATCATCATCATTGACAACAACGGTGGCTGTATACAGGAAGTGGATAATGATTAAAATGGCAGCTACATGGGGAAGAAGATGAGGAAGTAGACCATTGAACAAAACCTCACTTTCTGAGTGGAGAAAAAGTCCAAACTTTCCGTTTTCCACTAAAATGGTCCTCCCAAAATGTACAAACTCAGGAAGTGAGAAAAGGTCCTAGAACAATTTGCTCAGATGGACGGTGGAAAGCTCCAGGTAGGCCGGCCGCAGCTGGACGTGCACCACAAAGTGCTCCGAGGCGCCTGGCGTGGCTTTCGAGTTTTTGCCCAGTGATTCCAAGACAGGGCTCCCTATGTTTCCCCTTAAAACTTTCCCCCCACCAAGGGGCCAAAAAGGTGGTGTTTAGACCAGCAACAAGTGGAATATAGGGACCTCTGCAAGAAGGGAATCCTACTCCGGTGGACGGAATCACTGGAATCACTGGTGTGGTTGCTTGGGTATGCTGTGGAACCAATGTCCGTGTGTTTTGCATGTCTGCGTTGCTTGGTGTTTGTCACCCGAGGATGGTCCAACATCTTGGAAAAGTAGAACTTACCCAAACTCATTCAAGCTCTGAATTTGGTCAATGCCCCAAAAAGCTGGGTTTTCTCGGTTGACCAGGCATATCAGAAGGCTTTCGGCTCGCTGGGTTGTTTTGATTCGATTTTCCTTCTGCAAGAACCAGTGCTTCAAATCCTCAAAGCACCAAACAGGATGCCTGAGAGATTCCGGACCAAAATGATCTGTTCTGCTTGACAACCCAGACAGAAAATGTGTGCTTTTTGAATGAAAAAAATCCTCAAAGCGCCAAATGGGATAACCCAGAACAAAATGCTTCAACCACATGGCTGCTTTAAGCAAAAGCCGCTACATTCGGGCCCCGCGCTCCCTCGCTCGGTCCTGGGGGCTCGTAGTCCTGGAAGGCCAAACCGGATTGCTCGCTCCTGTCGCGTCGGGCGCGACGTCGGGCTGGCTTCGGACGGACCAATTGGCTTCGGACGGTCCAGTCGAGAGGGTTTAGAGATTAAGGTGTGTCCTTCCAAATGGATCCAAACAAAATTTCTCTGTAGAAAATGTATCCAAACAAAATGCTCCTTCCAAATGGATCCAAACAATGGATGTAGAAAATGGGTACCCGATTTTTCCTCTGTCTAGTTCAGTAAAAAAAACCAAAACCCCAAAACAGAAACGGGTGAGAAAGGGCGCCTTGGGGGGCCAATCGGCTTCTCGGAACCCGACAGCAGAAACGGGGACCTCACTGAGCTTCGGCACCGGGAAATTCGGAAGTCACCCGAGGTTCCGAATCGAACTTGGAGACCAAGCCAAAGGAACGGCGAAGAAATCTTAGGTCGTTGTTGTTGGAAGAATCCGCACTGTCTAGATTCCCGAAGTTGACCATCCCTTCCAACCCGTTGACGTGGGACGGGAGTTCATTCTGAGTGGGAACATCGCAACTGGCAACTTGAAGGGTTTTGGCGACAAGCATTCTGGAAACTGACTCCCATATTGGCCCCCAAAATTGTTGGAGTCTGCGGGTGGCTGAGGGCTTTGGGTTCCATAACGTTGAAACCACAAGAAATTCCCGGCTTACATCCAAAGCGCTTGCTTGACTCGCTACCTCTTGGTTCTGGGGTCCAAGAAACACATCGTCAACCGCGCCCTTCGTGGTTTGGCTTGGTGTTTTCAAATCCCAACCAATCCACCCCAAGGGGTACCTGAGGTTGGGTCGAACAAAACAAGGTTCCCATTACCCTAGCTGTTGCTGCTTTTGGGGCCTGAACCCCCCCCCCTAACAAGAAAACACTGCGCACTGAGTTGCACTAAGCGAGTCGCAAAGACAAAAGAGGGTCCCTTGAATTTATCTTTCAGGCAAATACCAAACGACCCTTTTCTATTTTTCAAAAGCCATTTTCAGGAGGTATCAGAAAAAAAATGGGTTCCAGTTCGCTCCCTCCGCGGCTTCGTTTTGGTTTGTCTCTCCTGTCAAGAAGTGCCAGGCGCAAGCCGATGTCCAGCGCCGCCACGACCGCGTTCATCACCACCTTGGCACATGGCGTCCGGATTTTGGTTCTCCTCCATAACATCAACGGCACCCAAAACGGGAAAATGTAGTCCCAAACAAATCCTTTTACCAAAACAAATCCATAAGCAGCAGTCCAATCGGAGAACTTCTTGAGGAGGTACTCCCCCTATAAGTTGAACGGAAGGAACCCAAAACCCCACAGGGGGTTCCGTTTCCAAAAAAGAGTTTCCTCTACAAATGGTTTCTTTTCTGGGTTCCATGTTCACCTGAGGAGTTGTCAAGAAAGAAACAAATCCTCTAGATCCAGCTGGAAAGGATACCCTCAAAAAGGACCCCCACTCAAATAAACAGAACAGCTGGCACAAACCAAGGTGCTGGTTAGGAGGGTGGGCAACGATGGTGTCGCTCGTGCCCTCCCTCATAATATGAATATGGGGCGCTCCCAAACTTCGGCATAATCCCGACCCTGGAATCCCACAGCAACCTATCAATTTGTCGACGGAGCGCGAAAACCGATCAACCTGCGACATCCCCCCCTACCTTTGGGGGGAGGGGGTAGGGGGGCCCCCGATTCCATTTATCGGGTCTTCCCCATGAAAGGGAAAATGGAACCATAAATGGAATTCCAGGGGTCACCCCCCTCCCCCAATTCCATTTTTTAAGGGGGCGGGGATCCTGCGAGATCCTGAAATAGGGTAAAATGCGGATTCGACCAGAGGAAAAATCAACCCATCCTTGGACACCTGTACCATGCCCGGCCCCCAGGCCTGAAATTAGTGAGTCGCGGGCAACCCAGCCAGCAAAGCTTCGACATCCAATAAAGGGGGTCACCCTATTTTGAGGATGGAAAAGGAAGCCCCTTCTTTGTTTGGGTCCACTACTTTATTTGCATACCCTTTGGTAAACATCATCCATTTTGCGTGTATCATTTCCAAGACCTCCCAAACGTAGGGCAAAAACGGTACCCTCCTGTTGATTTTGAAGGACCCCCTCCCAAAAGAAGCAAACCACGGCACCACTGTTGAGGTCCGGGACGGGTTTTATGGCTCTGCCAGCGGATGCGCTAAGCTTTCGGGCGGACTCTGCCTCTACGCCCATGGGCAGGACAACCTGGCAAGCCACACCACGATTTGAACCAACTTTTGGGGGTGGACAGCTGTCGATGGGTTCTGGTGAGGGCTGTTCAAAATGGATCCCAGTCACCGCAATATGTCCCCTTTTAGCGGAGTCACCTATGTGCCAAACAAATGCCATTCGCATGCTTCTGGAGCCCAACGCGTTTCCACTTCCAGCGCCGCGACGACTCCATTTCTTGGACAAGACTACGTCGTGGTCGGCACCTCCTGGCCCAAAGTCTTCCGCCGCGACTGCTTAGAAGCAGCTTATAGAACACCCAATCGATACACGGCAGTCTTTGGTTACCTAGGTCCTCCAGTAGAGAGGGTAGAATAAGGGTACCCTTTTTATGTAGTCTATTTTAGTAGGGGAACCTTCCCCCCAAAAAAGAGCTGGGCGACCTAGTTACACTAAGATTGCTGCAAAAGCCAGGGTTGCTGAAGATTGGTGCCTTACGAAACCCTTTTCGCAGCAAACGGAAAGCCGACATGTTGAGCGGCTAACTTCGGGGCGCACCCCTTTGGAGTGACGTCCTCGCTGCTTTCCTGCTTTCTTTTTTTAATAAATCGGGTCTTTCAGCAGCCGAAGGTTCGTGTGAGCTCACCTTGCGAACCCCATTTAAGGCGCACGATGCTTGTTCGGCTGAAGAAGCGATGTGATCAGCTTCACCGCTGAACAGTCAACAGGGTGGCTCCAAAGAACCGCATTAGCCCAAGGAAGACAGAAGGAAGCCATACCAAGCATCAAACCAGCCTGTTTGTTGGAATATGTCATTAACATCCAGTATACCCTACGAAGAAACCAAACCCATTCTGTGTACCATGTCAAGCATCATTAAGAAAGCTTGGTGCTTCCAGCGACCGAAGTTTCGTAGGCAGGTACTTCTGTTTCCCTCGTTTTAAAACCGGTTTCCCCTGGTTCCTGTGGAAGCATAAGGTAAGAAAAACGGCCCTCGTGGGGGGGGGGGGTCTGCAGGACTAAAGTACAGAAAAATTCAAACCGGGAAAACCCATCAGCAGCCAGTGATCTTACACAAGTGTCTTTTGGTGCATGCGATGGGAAGCTGCTTGCGGATAGGAACCCCTTAAACTGGTCCCATGATCAATGATGCGGACACACATTCTGGCAATGACATTTTCGCCCTCGGCCCAGCTGGTATCCTTCAAGGCACCCTAAGGTCCTTACCGGGTCGCTCTTCCCGCCCGGCGCAAAAGGTCTAGTTCACCTTTTCGCACGATTCGGAGAAGCCAAACATCTGGGTTTGTCTGTTTTGGATAGTAACTGGTAACCTTTGATGGCTTTACAGGGATTCCAAAGGAGACCCCACCATTTTGCCAACCTGGATAAACAACACGCACACACACACACACTCACACATCTGTGTATGTGTGTATTGAGTTTTAAACCTTCTTGGCAATATATTGGGTTGGGGTTCAGGAGGAAAATCCGCCACATGCTTTTCTTTCTCTCTTTTTTTTTGGGGGGGGGGGGTCCACCACCTAAAACAAAAGCCACCCATTGGCGCCAGTCACAGATCGTATCAGACCGCCTGGTTGCAGAAGTCCTTCACGGAGGTCCCTGCAACCATGTCTGAAGGACACCCGTTTTGGGGTGTTCTTGAAATGGAATTCAATGGTACCCTCGAAAAAGAAAACCCATGAACATCTCGCCCAGTTTGGGGCAAGAGGGAAATTTGAGGACACGTCAAATAGCTCCATCGTTCCCAAGCGGTTCTTTTGGGAGTTGGCGAATCCCAGTGACTTTGAGCTCTTGTTTTGGAGAGACAGGCCTATGAACATCGGTTGGTCGCGACCTGGTTGAACTAAGGCGGGCATCGATTCAGCTTTCAAAAGGGCCCCTGTGTTTTGGATATTTCACAAAGGAACGAGGGGTAGGCTTGGGCTGACCCCTGGTCTTAAAACATGTTCAAACACCCCATTGTGTCAAGAACCTACTTTTGCCTCAGCTTTGCAGGGTGCCAGGGTCTGATGGTGTAACCATGTTTTCCCCCCCTAGGGGGCCGCAAAATCTCATTCTCGGAAACTGAGCAGGGCCCGCTGCAAGCCCCTATCTGGCTGTGGGGGAGCCTTTTGGATGGGTTTGCTTGGAAGGTTGTTTTGGGAGCCCTTGATAGATAAACCTAAGTCCAGGAGGCTGAAAAAGGAGCCCTGTTCAATGGGGGAGGTTTGCCTGGTGCCCATCCCTGCACAATTCCAATCCGGGTTGGTTTCCTGATGCCAAACAGAGAGGATTCCCCTGTGCAGCGACACTCACTGAGAGTCATCAAGTGTATCATCGTCCAGGATGAATCATGATGACTCACCGGCCTGAGATCAGACATGAGCCGCGCGGAAGATCAGTTTGTTCCGCCACGGGAAATTCTAGTGAGTGCCTTCGGCTAGGATGCCCATGCCCCGAAACGGGCCATAGACAAATCCGAATTGACCAATCCATTGATGTCCAAAAACTTGGGTTGTGCGCAAAGGGCCACAAAGAAACCTGAGACCATTGCCACTTCAGGGGTCCCAACAGGAAGCAGTCGGAAACCAGAAAGTAACGGTCTTCTCAGTGGTTCAGTGACCCTGGACAAAAACAAGGGAACCCTTTTTAAGGGCTTGGACAATTTTAGTATTTTAGTGGGGCAGCCACCAAAAAAAGTTGGAAAAAGAGATTCGGTGACACTGAGCAACGAAACCCAAGGAAGCCAACATCCTGGGCCGACCTTTGCGACCGCGCCTTGCACCTCACAGAGTGTCCGGAAGTCTAAGCCTCCGCAGAGCGCGGGGTCGTCGGCGCGGTCCAGCAAACACCTGGGCGAAACCGTCTCGGAGGCCTTTTTAAGGTACTTGTTACGGCCCCAGAGGGTCCCTTGGTACCTTCTAAGGAGGTACCAAAGGACCCCCTTTTTCACCCAGTCATCCTCAGGAGGTACTTGGACCCTGTTATGGGGTTGGTTTCGGAAAACCGCAATTTGTGTTGGTACCTGACACACACCCTTGAATGGATTAAAGGTAATTACATCGCCAAAATCTGGTACATCCGCCGCACTTGGACCCGGGGAATGACCTGGTACGGGATTTGTGTCATACGGAAAGCCCCGCTGCCCGCCTTCCCTCTGCGCGGACCAATTCGCTTTTTTCTCCCCTACCAAGCAACTCGCTGGGGTATTTGGCATAATTTGGGACTAAAGAGCGAAACATGGCAAACGCTGATCGTGGTGTCCAATTCATTCAGTTCATTCCGACCACGTAACCAGGCAGTCTCGCCGCTTCGCTTCAAACATGGCCATAGACGGATGGAATTGTCGAGACACTGCATACGCTGGGACTTGCAACAAGGCAAAGAAAGGGGCCTTAACTCGTTGTACCCCCAGGTAAGCTCATGTATAATCAGTGCAGTATTGGGCGCGCCGTGCCCCCAGTCAGAGTGGATCATACGGATGCTCGGACCAATAAATCAACATGGCAGCATCAGGACAGGCCTACTGGGCGGGAGCCACGCTGCTTGGGCATAGGTGATAGCTTACCCTGACCCAGCCTGCGGAGGTCTTTAATACTGACGAGCTATTTCGAGCCTTACACTTGAGATTTCCTCGAAAAGGGTATTGAACCGCCAAAGATGGCGCGGCCCAAAAAGCGAGTTCTATCTAGCACCTCATCCTGACATCTGCCTCCCTCGAAAGCCCGCGTCTGGCCTCGCCGTCAACTCCCGGATTGCTCTGATACACGCGTAATCCTCAGTGGCCATGCGGCTGCAAAAAGGGCCCCTCCTTGAAGTTGTTTGTCTCAAGGTAACTACACCAAAAGAGGAACGTGTCTCGGGAATCCCATCTACCAAGGAGCAAAAGGCCCTACGCTCAGCTCGAGCTCCAAATCGGACCTCCAAAGAATCGACGTGCTGGTCAGGGGCAACTTTTGAATCCAGAAATGCCCCCAGCCCCGACCCTTGACTTGTTGCAAAGCCTGAAAGTGGGGTGCCGGTGCCTGAACATGTTCTCCCCATCCATTTTCCCTGGGTGTACGAAGGTTGTCTAGAAAGGAGGATCCTTGGAAAGAATGGAAATGGAAGGTACCCCTAGACAAATTGGCTTGATTTTCTTTGCCCTGAGAGCTGCGCTTCATGAAATGTATCAGTCAGATACGACTGCCAATGCGATCCCTGAACCCAGCCATAAAGAATCAACGGCATACCTAAGATTTGACGAGCTGAAACGGGGAGGTGCATTCAGAAACAATGCCCTTTATGTAATACCAAAAGGGCAACACCCCCCCCAATTGGGAAAGTAGTAATTACGAATTATTCAACAATTAAGAAAACACTGGCAGGGCAAACTCATCAATTGGCCAGAAGAACAACAACACTAGGTTGCTGTTCTCCCTCTGGGTTTAATGGAAACCGATTGATTTCCAACAAAAAGTGGTCAAGTCTAAAGCAGCCCAACAGCAATCAAGAACAATCTCAACGCATGCCTTGTTTCGCGGAGCGAAGTATATCTCATGGAGCGAAGCTGTCCAAAAGTGCGACGAAGGTAAGCCGAAAACTGGAATCGGGAGGGTCGGATTCCATGCCCTAGTTCTTGTAGAGGGTACGTGGGAAGCTCCGAAACAATCCAAACCCACAAATTGGAGGGAAGCTGAAACAGGGCAGTTTCGAGCTCTCCCAAAGGCTCCTGGGGCTTTCAATGGAAGACAAACAAAAACCCTCCATTCGACACCCCGGGAATCGGTGTTTGGGGGTCTCAAAACCTGGCTGCTTGAGGGCCCGAAATTTACCGGGAGCCTCTGGGATATGAAAAAACAAGTCGCGGCACGGTTCTCCTTTGATTGTGAGCGCTGATCATTTGGTCCAAACGAATGCGCGCTCTGAAACCGATTGCTCCTTGTTGGCCTAGTGTTAGACCCATCTCAAAACGTCCCAACAGATTTTGACACATACACCGGACAAATAAAGATAATAATACTACTGCTATAAATGGGGAGAACAACACACCAGTTCATCTTTCTGAAATTAGACATCTAAAAACACAGGGATGTCGCAAACCAGGCGCGCGTTTGTGAGGATGCTATAGATTGCCCTGAAAAAAATATCGCATCTAACAATTATAGAAGCTGACAGGAAGGGAACTTCCCTGCCCACTTGTATATTTGCGTGATGCCTATCTTTAAGAACACTCCATTGGTGTTGCACTGAAGTTCTCACTTCCTGAGTGGATGGCCCAACAAAACTTCGGAACTCTTTCTTCACCACTAATCCGTTCCACCTATTTACAGAATGTTTTGCTGGTAGGGACTTTCTCTTTTTATCGGGGGGGGGGGACTTTGTTTTCTTTTTTATGGTCCCAAAAAGTTGCTCAAGACCAGGACCTCAACAAGTGATGGTTTCACTCAGAACTGCATTGGCCAGACGTCGCTTGCCATCTTCCTCCTGCGCTCGCAGCGCTCGCAGCTGTGGCCCCCGGCGACCGGGCCATCCTGGAAGCTGGCCTGAGCCGAAGCGTAGCGAGCCAACCAGACCGCTGATGCTAGTGGTAGCTTCCATGTCCATTCTTTCCAGTGCTTCTTTCTAGAAATACATCTGTTCATAATTAAAAAAAAGGTCCCTTAAGGGCAAAGACAGTAAGAATAAAACAAAAACACATTTTCTAGGGGGGCCTTCCATTTCCACTCTTTCCAGGGATCCGAATCTTTCCAGAAAACCTCCAGAAACCCAGGGAAAACACCCAGTTCTTGGAAAAGAACGAGGGTTGAAAAGAATGGACAAGGAATCAACCCCTAGAATGATGCCCAAATTTCGTGGGTCGCACTGAAGAGCTGAGCGCTGTGCCCGCATAGCCTCACCGCCCCAAATCTGCGGGTACATGAGTCAATGAGAAGAGAAAGCCTCTGGGCTGTATATTCACTTTATAATCCAAACTATGTTCGAGGACTCCCAGGGCTTTGTTCAGGCTCCCAGCTTTTTTCTGGAAACCCAGGAAACGACCTCGGCTTTTTGAGCAGAACCGGATGAATAAACCCCTGCAGGGGTTGGCCCTGGTTTTAGTGAGAATCATCACTTTTGGAGGGGAACACCCCCATGTTTAAAAAAAAAAAAAAAAAAAGACCCCTGTCTTTTTAAGGAAAAAGCGCCTCTTTTTCCGGACAGTCACCAGTGCTTGACTTGTGGCCCCGGCCAGCAGGTCGCTGCGCTCCACCGGCTCCAGGCGGATCTCCTGAGGCCGAACCCGGCCAGCCGGGTCGGCTTGGAGCGAGCCGAAGCGGGTGATTTGGGTGGTTTGGGTCGTTTGCGTCGTTTGGGTCGTTTGGGTCGTTCGGTGGTTCGGTGGTTTGGGTGGTTTGGGTGGTTTAGTTTGTTTGGGTTTGGTGTGTGCAAGGGGTTCTCATTCAGCATTTACAAAAGCCAGGGGGTCCGATATTGGCAGTTTGGAGCCCGGTGAAACGGAGGGGTATCGAACTTCACTCTGAGCCAGGGGTTATCCAAATCCGGTTCCCACCAATCCAAATCACCAACTAAGGGTTACCTGATACATGTACCGACCAGGACCCCGTGTTGAATGCTGGCGGAACCAACGGAACCAACAAAGCGAGTCGCCCTACAAGGCAAATTATCCCAGCAACAGCCCCCAACAATGCTGACCCTACATTAATCAACCCCCGTTGATTAATGGGGGGGGTGGTGTTCCCCTCCAAAAGTGATTCCCCACTAAACCTAGGGACCGCCCCCTGTTCATAGACTGGGGTTTATCAATAGGGGGTCGGCAATCGTCGTTGCAAGGCATATGCAAGCAACCGCAGACCCCCCCGTGCTCCCTGGTAGAGACCTTGGTCTCCGTTCGGTCTCCGCTCATGTTGACCCAGGATTCATAAACCTGTCCCACCCTTTTGGGGGGGTGTTCCCTCCAAAAGTGGTCTGAATCCCCACTCAAAGCGGGGACACAACCTATTAATCAACCAGGGGTGTATTAATCCGGGGTTAACATGAAACAGCAAGGCAATCAAAGCACACCAATCAAACATCAAAGTGAACATGGTGAACCTTGTTGGAGTGGTTTCACTTGAACAAATCATGCACACAAGCCCATCATGGGAGTTGTCCTCGAAAGATGTCGACAGTTGCGAAGCTTCAATGGATGTGACATGAGCGAGTCCCCTTTGTTGTCGGGGAGAATAAGTAAGCCCCTCTGCCAGCATTGATAGATTGTCGAACATGGTGACCTACCCTCACGTAAGGGTGCTTGTCAAGATGTCGAACGCGGGATTTCGGGACCATGCTATGACATAGCATGGTCCCGAAATCCCTTCTTCGACATATGTGGAAACCAACATAAGACCAATTAATTATTTTGGGGGCTCGCTTGGGTTCCTTGAACTCCCAAGCAAATGAAGCGCCCGCAATATCCTCGCTGAGACGCTTGCATTCTGAAATCAAACATAAATGAGGAAACACCAGGAACCAGTATCATAGCGCTTTGAAAAACCGGGCAGCTGTGACTTGGCTGAATTGCGCAAAAAAACAGTAGGGGGCTGTCTCGAAAGCGGGATATCCCCTTTCAAAGGATTTCACGAATACCTTGGTTGCAATGGGGAAAAAACGGCTCTGTTTGGTTGACTTCCTAATAATACTGGAATTCATATTCTCGGGTTCCATGGAGACGGAAACAGAGCTGGCTGAAGAACCTGGTGTTTTGTCGTTGCGCTACTGTATGCCTCGGTCCGGCCCAGGGTCGGAATCCGGAAGTAGGTAAGGACAATTCAAGCCATCGAGCGAGGCATCTCCGGCCCTTCAAGTGAACCGGTGAGAATGCCCGAGAGAACCGGCATGCTTTCGTCTCGAATCACTTGCTCACTCACTCACTTGTCGAACGATTAAAATGAGTAAAGCCAAAATAGAACAGCTAATGTGAATAGTGTGAAGTCGAATAAGGGCAAACCGACTCCCTTGAACACTCCCATTGTGGTTTCACCATTTTGAGGCAAAAAGATGGATACAGGAATCACGCACCGCGGGATCGGCAAGTGCTTGGAAAAGTCTTTTCCAAGCCATCTTGGCAGTATCGGAACAAAGGCAGAACGCCACGGGAGCTCGGCTTCGGGTATAATAAGGGTGTTCTCCAAGATAAACAAAGGAACCTTTTGGACGGTTTGGAAGGCACGAACCCATATTTAACGGGCTCACCCAACGCATAACACGGCCTCTTAATCACAGTACTTATAAGAGTAGCAGATTGCACATATGCAGCAAAGCACTTATTATTGAGCTCCAGCCTTTCACGTCTGAAAGCCAGATCAGAGTTTGTTGGCACAGTAACAACAACTTGACAGAGAACAATTCATGCGATCAAAGGCGTGTTTGACGTCATGTTCATTGGCTACCGCTCTCTCAGTATCAATACAAACAAAGCGCGGAAACTGCGCGACTTGAGCCTTTCAAGTATGCAGTCGCTCGGGCAGGCAGCAACATGCGAGTGAAAGCAACCAAACTCTCCAAATGCGTTCAACTGGTCATTTATGGAGCTGGCCACGGACTGTAAACTCTAAACCAGCTCTACACTAGCAAGTGGAGAAGTTTTCGCGGGCAAGAAACACCTTCGGGTGACTGTCAGTTGGGGGTTGAGGGCTGTGAGCAGATTAGCGACACATCCTTTGCCTCTCGCGTCATCCAAAACAGGTAGCACGTCAATGGTGGCTCGGAAACCGCTAGTGGGGAGCCCAGATTTCCTTCTTCGCCCTGCGAAAGGATCTTGTGGATTGCCAATAAAAAAGAAAGGGACCTCCTAGGAGCCCCTTGGACCCTAAATATGGGGGCACTGAACACCCAAAGGCCTCCAATTTTCTGAGGTCTTGGGCTCCTAGAAAACGCCCGTCTGGTCGAGTCGTGGAGATATCGATCCCGTCTCCTGCCAGGACTGGCCTGCTGCCACCCGCGATAAGCGCTCCACCTGAAGGCTTGCGATCGGTGTGAGGGGAAAGTAGACGAAAAGAGTCCGGGTGTTGGCTGAATGAATCGGTTTTGGTTGGATCCCCGAAAAAAGGAAACCACCAGTTGGATGTTTCTAGGGGGTCATTCCATTTCTCATGCCCTGCTGAGCATCAGCAAGTCTAAGAAGGTACTTTGATTCCTTTACCATGCTTAAAGGTTTCTTTGGGGTGGAAAACAGAAGGATCAATGTTTGCTTGGTCATTAGGGAGCATCTATTATCCAGAAAAAAAACTGAGGGGAGACATGGAGTTACGGAGTCATTGACACACGCGTTGGGGGAGGCAAAGGGACCTCTGCACCCAGCCGTCATGGTGCACTGGTGCACCAGTTGCAAAACCGGCCCCAGGGATAACTCTGATCAGAGTAGCAGCAGCAGCAGCAGCAGCAGTCAAACTTCCTGAGCTGATTGGCCCAAACTGTTGGACCACTGAAATGGTCCTCTCCAAAGGTTTCAAGTCCGGGAACCCAGGGAGTGAGTAGTAGCAGTAGTAGCAGCAACCGTAGTACTACCCTGCCAAATCAGCAGCTGCAAATATCAAGCTATCACGCTCCCCGGCCCCAGCGACTGAGCAAACCTGAAAGCGGACTCAAGAAACTGTAGTTTGGTTGCTATGGCGATGCCCAAATGAGTCAAAATCAACACCTGGTATTGACATGGTCTACCCGGAACCATGTGAAAAGAATTGAACAGGTTGCTGGCTTGGCTTGTCTCTGACTACCCTCCAGTTGCCCGGGTTTTGATTGTGACTCAAATGAGGAACTTGCGAATACTGCAAAGCTTGACGTCCCCGAGTGATGACGCGTCCTTTCATGAATTCCACATGATGTGTCAGTCAGACACAACTGGGGGGATAAGGCGAAACATACGCAAAGTTCCTACATTTGGTGCTTCGCAAATCCGCCGACCCTCTGCCTCCCGTCCCAGCCTCCTGCAGAGGGGACCGGCGTGGGATGCAACTGGAAGTGATTGGAATCAATGAAAGCACAAAAAGTGGATTCCCAGGACCGGTCCGGGACCGGTCCCGGGACCGGTCCTGGGACCAGTCCTCTGGGACTGGTTTTGGGACTCTGGTTCTGCTGCTTCAGATTACTTGTAGTCAGCCAAAACCGGTCCTGAGACCGGTCCCCACCGGTCCTGGGACCAGTCCCAGCACGGGGGTTTGGTCCCAGTTTCGTCTCAGCACCGGTCCTGGGACTGGTCCGCTTTCAGGACAGCCGGTCCCGGGATCGCGTCCTGGTGTGACCGCTGGTACGGATCCCACTGCAAACCGCTGCAGAGACGTTGTCGCTGCAGCCGTGTTTCAGGACACTTGGACAGGGTCCCAAGTCCCGTCACTCCCTGCGACCTGTTGAGCGGCACCGACGGCCTTGTTTCTAGGACCAGCTCAACGTGACTTGGGCACAAACCGGCCCGTGCGGTTATTGACGGACGAGCTGCCATCTGTCTGACTTTTCCGTTAATAATACGTCGAGTCAAACCGCGCCAGACTGGGACTAGCCTGGACAAGGGTCCCAAGTCCCGGTCCCTGCCGGCGACCGGTCCAGGGCAACTGTCCCTGGGGCAGTTTCGGGAGGGCCAGTTTCAGGCGAGCCCGGAGAGGTGACTGCTCCCGGGCCAACTCGAAGTGACTTGGGGCAAGCCGGCCCAAGCGGTAATTAACGGACTAGCTGCCATATTTCTGACTTTTCCGTTAATCCTTGTTTGTGGTCGTAGAGGATCTTATAAGTGGTCCCTGGGTTTGCGGACGTGTTTCAGGACCGGTCCTTGTGACTTTTCCCTTAATGCGCCGAGGGTCAGCGGCAGCAGGCGGGAGCCTACTGATTAATCCGGCTACGCCTCCTTGGGGTAGCATGTCGCCGCTAGGCAATTAGCCTGCTAGCTTTAGCTATAGGGGGTGCACCCTGGTGCCGCCGACCCTCGCCACTTGGTCGTGATGCGCTGCCTAAATCCGGCACCTCTGCATCACCAGCTCCGGCTTTGCTTGCCTGTGGGAAACCCTCGCAAAAAGTCGCGTATATGCAGGGTTTAGGCCATGTGGCTGACATCGTCAGGGTCTGGGGTTGGGCCTGGGCGATGCTTCAGCGGGGCTTGGCCTGCATCATCAAGACTTCCTTTTAAAAAGCCTCTCAGCCCAAAAAGCACTGTTTTTAAGAAGGTATCGGAGGGGTATAAGCGAGGCTCATTTTTGCACATTTTGGCGCCAAGCGCTGCCGGGCGTGCCGGCGATGCTGGGTCCTCGCTCTCCAAAACGCTGTGAATACCGCAAAAAACTGCTGCACTGAGCGTTGGGCTGTTGTTCTGTCCGTTTTGCTCTTGCTGTGGCTGGACGCGCGCTGCGCAGTCGTTGCTTTTTTCCTGTTGGTTTTCGGGCTTTTTGGCGCGCGCGCGCGCGCGCGACCCCAGCCACAAAACGCTGCTATTTACGGTGTTTTGTTGCGTTTGCGTTTCCGGGGGGGCTTGCGGGCTGCTCTTTTTCGGCTGCTTTTTTGGGGTCCTCTGGCGCGCGCGCGCGCGACCCCATGTCAGCCTTCTGGGTTGGGGCCCGGCTGGGGCCCAGAAAGCCGGCATCCCCGGCATTATCTGGGGTTAAGGTGAGCAACTTAGCCATATCATAGCACAGGATACGTTTCTCATGCACAAAACATGACATGACGTGGTATAACTTCAAAGAGGCGTAGCCGGCTAGAGGCCGCAGGCCCAGAAAATATCCAACCACTGCAAAGCTAAAGAAAACACAGGAGCTTTGTCCGGACGGTCCTTCAAGTAGGAAGCTTCCTATTCTGCAAATTCTACAGGAAGCCAAGTACCCGCCAAAACCACGGGTTTTCGGCCGACTCCCTGCAAAATGTCCAGATGTTCGTCTATTCACAAGCCTGAATGTGGGAGTGTTTGGGATGGCCTTTGGGCGTTGCAGCCTTGAATTGGTCGGGGAAGCCTGTTTGCCATGGTTGAACTCTGGCAGCCATGTGATCCATGGCCGTGACAAACACCGAAAACCCATAAGCTCAAGCCACCAAGGCGAATCTGCCACTAAATGGGTGTGGGTCAAAATTCAACCACCAGGATATGGACGGCAGATTTTAGTCCATGTTTCCATTTACCAGGGCAAGCCATTTTGGGCACCTATTTTTTACCCACAGCCAAATCTGCTCTCCCTGCATCACGCTTTTTTGCCACCCCCGTCATCTTGGCCCAACGTGGGACAGGAGGCACCCCCGGATGCTAACGCCAACCCCCCGCATTAATCGAGCCTGGCGGATGTTTAAAGAAGGTGCCTCAAAGACCGTCCTTTGTAGAGGAGCCTCTGACACCTGTTTGGGTTCCAAGGCAAGTTACCGAAACCGTCACCAGGCTTCCCTCCATTTCCCTCCATTTTTGGTAGAGGAGCCTCTTTTCTTGGGGATTTGACACGTTTTTTGGATCCTTGAAGTTTACAAGGGAATTGTCACCAGGCTTCCCTCCATGTCTCAGATGCCCAGTGGCCATAAGGGAAGAAAAGAGCATCCTTTTTTGGTTGGTTGACTTTCAAGGGAAACCCTTTCCATTTTGGTCCCCTGTTTCCACTTAGGATTTCAGTTTGGTAGCCGGTTTGATGAAAGCCACTGCCAAATTGTCCATTGGGTTCCCTCCATTTCAACCCGCGCGAAACGCGATCGCAGCTCTAAGTCCCACCAGCTGCTCGTGGGCGACCCGAGCTGCAGCCTGCGGATCTGGGGCTTGGGTCAGGTGGGTTGGCTCCACATTTGGCTGGGGGGCAAAAATCAGGTGACCCCAAAACTCAGTTGGAAGACCATTTTAGTGGGGCAGCCACCAAAAAGGAAAAAGGGTGCGACTGAACAACTGAGAAAATGGCTTGCCATGGTACATGGAACCAAAGACTAAAGCCTGCGGTCCCCTGGTGGCTGAATTTTGGACCCACACAATGTGATAAACGCCCGCGAGTTTTCAGGTGTTCTCGAAATTACCTGTGGGGATTTGGTGGCTGGGCTTAGGGTCAACACTCAGGGATTTAAGGTTTTAATCAGCTTAAGGTCAACACTGTTTTGGGCTCAAGGTTTGGGCTTGGGGTCAACACTGCTCAGGCCTGTAAGGTTCTGTTTTGGGGTCCACGCTGTTTAGGGTTTAAGGTTTGGGTTCAGCGTGTGTGGTGCTCAAGTGGTTGAATTGGTTTAAGCCCCACTCCCATCGGCCTCTCGATTTGTGCGGCAGGAACAGCGTGTCGCTCCCTTTCGACACCCCAGAGTCTTATGCCGAATGGACAGTTTGCCTGCTTGCGGATAGCCATAACCTCAATGGCCCTGTCCCGCAGCATTGCCATCAGGCAATGCGGAAATGCTCGCCTCCGAAATTCCCTGCACACATGCATTCAGAACAGAAACTATGCCCAGAGCTCGAAGGAGCAACAGGCACAACACAAAGACAGGAACCAGGAACTGCCTGCCCAAGGCTTAGAGGCTCTGTGCCGTGTTCGGGGCTTAAAACAAACTGAGCGAGGGGCAACTCGGCCAATTTGCTACTCACCTTGTTAGACTCCTTGTTACCCAACAAAGGTGGCTCCCCTGATA
The DNA here is from genome assembly GCA_963377175.1 of Effrenium voratum. Classification (NCBI taxonomy): domain Eukaryota; class Dinophyceae; order Suessiales; family Symbiodiniaceae; genus Effrenium; species Effrenium voratum. Next base: position 862,392 of record CAUJNA010001891.1, on the reverse strand, counting down.
ATGGGAACAAGATCCTTTTTGTTGGGCGTCCTCTGATTGGTAGGGTGCTTCAGAACAATCCGAACACGACTCAACTTGTTACCCAACTCAGGCCCAACTCCTTAGCCAACTGGGGGTGATTCAAAATGGGACCATGTTGGCATTTCAAGGAAAAGGAATCCGTTGCCATTCTAGGGGATCGGCTTTTATTCTGAAAAGAGACCCTATGGCCCTATGTCTGGGGAAACCAACAGGAAAGCTCACGTGCCCAAAGGCCAACTGGAAATAACACTTAAAAGGTTAACCTTTGGAGACCTTGAATAAACATTGACAAATGACAAACCCAAGGTTCATCAAGTTACCCCTGGTTGGTGGCTCGGATTTGCATAAGAAAACCGGTCCCTGCTTCTTGTAGAATGTAAATGGGAAACCCCTGCTTAAGCACCAATCCAACCCACCAGGCCAAACCCGCAATCCTTTCGCGGGGGTTCTAAGTAAAAGAGGGATGGTTGAAAAGACGAAGTCAGCCAGAAACTGCGACGCCGACTCGTTTTGGGGGAAGCTGAGTTCAAGAGGTCCAGCTTTGCACCAAGTCCTCAGCTTCTTGCCTCCTCAAAGCTGAGGTCCTTGAACTTCATGACCTCACATCACAATGGGGAGTTCGACAGCTGGGTCTCTCAAAAACCAGCTTGGCGTTAGAGAAAACCCCTCCATCGCGTTTAAAACCCACGCTTCAAGATAAATATAGAATATAGGTGTTTGTAAGGGTACCTCTTTCAGCTTGCTTTTGAAGGGAAACTAAAAGGAAAACCGCAGTTTGACAGATACCCGTATGGAGCATGGGCTTGGGTGCCTCTTCCCATTCGTTTGCGGAGGAATTCCTTTTGTCAACCCAGAACCATGGCACATGATTCATCCTGGTGGGGGGTTCTACGGAGTGATTGAGAGCACACTCAGTCAGCATTCCGAAGCTAGAGGCACAGTTGGCACACTCTTGGAGATGTCCCGGGAAATGAGTGGGCCACAACTAGGGTTCCATATGCTGAGCGGTTGTTACTCACTGGACAGACGTCCCCAAGAACACACCAGGAAAGCATTATTTTGCAGTAGCATCTCTACTGGAAGTTAGTTCAAAAACAAAGAGGGGGCCGGCTAACTTCCTGTAGAATTTCCTGAAGCTGGTGTGGATTTCCAAGGTTCATTCAATCGGATACCCCTATGTGAGAATGCACTAAGCAGTAAACGAAAAAGCAAACGCAAAACCGAAGTCAAAAACAACCAACAAACAAGCCAAAACGTATGAACAAACAAAACAAACAAACAAACAAACAAACAAACAAACAAACAAACAAACAAACAAACAAACCAACAAAACAAACAAACAGACAAACAAACAAACATAACATAACATAACATAACATAAAAAAAAAAAAAAAAAAAAAAAAAAAAAAAAAAAAAAAAAAAAAAAAAAAACGACAAACAACCAAGTCTTGTTTTCCTCAAAGAAGACTCCCAGACCTCCAGCGACCGCGGAAGAGGGGTGAACCCCTGTAAAAAGGGAAACAGGAAGCACAACCGCGGGTTTACACGCGCTTCCGTCCTCAAACACCCTTCCAACCTGGCCCGCATTTCGGTAATTACACAGTTTGGGGTACGCATCTTCATAGGGTTGTGTCAAATCTCTGCCAACATAGGGTTGCAAAACTCTGCCAAAGTAGGGGGGGACAGCCCCTTTTTTGGGTGCGTTCCCCTTGCATCCGTCAAACCCAGCGGATCCAATCCGGAGGGTAGCGTCTCGTGCGCCAAAGCTGCCAGGCGCTGCGCCGCGGCGCGGCGCCGCGGCTCCGGCGCGGAGACCTGGGAGATGTGGAGCTGCCGGGAGGGGGGAGGGGGGTGATCCGTATGGACACTGAACGGGTCTATTTTGCCACCTCCTTCTTTTAGGGTATTGGGTTTTTATGGTATGGTTGCAACATAGACTCTAGGTGTCCATCCCCTGAGTCCAGTTTCCAGTATGCCCCCAAATCACCCGTGCCGCAATTCCGTGAAAAAGGGGACAGGGGATGGCTGCAGTTTCTGGTATTCACCTCCCGAAAAAAATCCAGAGCTGTGGTCCTTCATTTGATTCAAGCCCATGCCATGACTGCCATGAGTTAACCCTGGTACCCTCCCTATGGACAGTTTAAGGCTTCGATGCGGATCGCTTGCAGTAAAACAATTGGCTCCCAATGCCCGTTGATTTGGCTCGAAGCTGAGGGCCGGTGGAACCCATTGGAATCACCAGCGGACTGGCAACGCGTAAGCCCTGGATGCTGAAATAAGGGTTGGTTGGATGCCACTAAAGACTAAAAAGAGACTCCTATTCACCTCCTGTGAGAAGATTCCATACCAAGGCTTACCGTCTAAATTTAATTTGCACAAAACCAGCCAAACACATATCATTGAACGCGAAGGACATGATGTTGTTCGCTTGCCCCAAAAGCCGTAAAATCAAAGGTTCATCGCTAAACTAAACATGATGGGGATACCCCCTTCAGCTTGTTTGAAGTGAGACCAAAGAGGAACACAGTCCATTTGAGTGGCCCCTCTGCTTTTGTTGGCACGTACTCATTCCAAGTCAAGACTTGCCTAAAGCGGGTAACATGCCCGTTAGCCTGCGGCTCGGGTTGCGGGCGCCTCAGGAAGCCACCAGTTACAAGGAGCATTATGGGAACCCATATGGACATACTATGGGTATGGGTCAAAATTACCCTAGGATATGGACTGCAGGTTTGAGTCCTTATTTCTACTTTCCAGGGTTCCATTTTTGGGTAAATTGTTATTTGCCCACAGCCATATTTGCTGCAAATCTTCGTCCTTGTGCATTCCTTGCGGGATTGCAACTCCCAACCCTCCCACAACCCGTAGCGGGGGGGTGTAGCAGACCTTGCATGGGCCTTGTTTCCTGACTCGTCACAAACCAAAGGATGCTTCCGCAACGCCCAGGTGCGTTTGATGCTTGCTCACCGTACCGAGGACAATTGCTAAGGGTCCTCCCAAGCCCCAAGGTGAATGGGTGTGTCTTAACAGGGCGGAACGATCTCAAAATGGTTGGGTTCCTGTTGGCTTCCCTTTCAACGCAAGCGTTCCCAAAAGTTTGCTGAGGTATCCCACCAGCCTCGGACCCCGCGGAACCCTCCCCCAAACCACCCCAGACGAGCTCATCTGGGCAGAGACCCCATACTGTGGATGGACGAAATCCTGCACCACTTGGAAACCATTGGAAACTATGGTTGGTTGGTATTTACAGGGGAATCAACATTCCAGGGTTTCTTAGGTGGTGCGAAATGGATTTCGTCCATCCGCAGTAGCTCTCAGTTGTCGGGAAACAACTCCGGTAGAGAGGTTAGAACAAGGGTAATTACCCCCTTTTTTTTCCGTAGTCTATTTTAGTACCGGACCCCTCCCAACCAAAAAAGAAACGGTGAGACAGGCCACTGGGACACCTAGACAAGGACCTGTTGCCAGCTAGCGGCGATCTGCTCCAGAAGGCCGAAGCCCACAGCCCGGTAGAAGCCTTGGGCTTCGAAACGATGTGAGGTTTACCTGAGTCACTTGCTCAAAACTGATTCGGGGTTAAAATGGTCGTCCCAGAACCATGCTTCAAGAATTAAGACGGATATCTTCACAGCTGTTTATGGTTGGGATTGTCCCTAACCTTCATGTACTCGGGTTTTGACTGTGGCTCACCTGTTGAAAACCTACTCCTCCGATAGATTGGAAAGCAACCACGAGTGGACAGGACTCGGACTTGCCCGAAAAGTTCATGGGCTGGCGTCTCTGAACCCTTCCGGAGCTCTACCGCAGCTGCTCCAAACCACCCGGGACTATCCGCGCATAAACCCAAAAGCTTTCAGCTGTTGGGGAATCCCCCGGCCAACTGTCGGGCCTGAAGCACGAAACCCACAAAGCGGTCCATTTCTGCAGAGGAGAGTCCTCTTAGGGGTTCCATGAGCAGAAGTGTACCTTCCTTTTGTTTCTCTTGAACATCAACCCCAAAGAGTGCTAACTCTTAAAAGGTTGTTTGGGGTTCCATGCCACCCAAATGTAACCAAAATCGCCTCCCAAATCACGGCGATTCCGAACTCAATTGCCCAAAGGACCCAGAACTGAAAGGATAACCTTTTGGGGCCATGACCAAAAATGGACCAAAATGGGAAAACCAAAAGGTCAAACGGTCGATTCGCTTTGAGCACTGAGCAAAGCGTCGGGGCCACGACAGTTCCCGTCGCCTCGCACCCTCCGCCAGCCCTTGTACCTGGCGTTTTCTTAAAATGGGGGACCCCCCAAAATGGATATCGTTTTTCCTGTTGGGTTCCCTGTAAAAAAAAAAAACACCCCAAAAAAGGAGTAGCCTCCAAAAACAGACACGGGCATATGGAGGTCTCCTAAAATAAGGAACCCCAAGTGTCCAAGCAACGTCAGTGCACGAATAGTACCCCCCCATTCAAGGGAATCACTTTTGCCTGCCCCAATTCTTGCCAAGACAACCCTGCCCAATGCTTTGCCGATGAAAAGGTACCCCCCAGCCCCCAAGCCCAAATTCCTGCCAGAAAAGGAACTGTCCTACTTGCCTAGTAGCTATTTGCGTTGTCTGCGCTAAACATGTTTGCTTGAAATGACAATGCGTTCATGACAACACAAAGGGGCCCGCCCTTGGAGGCCAGCCCTCTCTCATTGACAGAACAGCCCTTGCGATCTGCTGTTCTTCCTGTTGCCCTGAATGGCCAAGAAGGCAAGGACCGAATTTAGGTTCTCCAGGTTCTTGTTTCCCTTGATCATCGGCTGGCGGCCAGAAGTACAAGCAAGAGGACCGAAGGTGCTCCAATCTAATCAGAGGGGTCCTCCAAGTCTCAGGTTTTGGGGCTTGGCGAAACCTGATCAAGGGGCCCTGTGATGGATAACCATTCGCTTGTAAGGATGCACCTCAACGCCATTTTGGCCACACTTCCTTTTGTACGTCCTCAGAAGGTACATGGACCATCCAGAAAAAAAAAAGCAAACAACTCTCCTTTTTGGATATCGCAAATCGGGGAACCAATTTCGGATAGCAAGTCGAACCGTTGGGTGGGCGGTTCCGAGCTCCCGGTTCTAGGCTCACCCGTGCTCGATGAGGCCGGACACCTTCTCGCCAAAGCTCTTGTTGAACCTCAGCGCGACCGGAGCTGCGGACGCCTTGTTGTGACCGAAGACTGTCTCCGTGTGGGTCTCCCTTTTGTGAGGGGAACAACGGAAAACCACCAAGTTTGAGGGTAAGGAAAAAAACAGCTGGCCTTTTGGTATTTAGAGGGAAACAAAAACGACACTAACTATGTTGGGAAATGACCTGTTCAGAAGCCTCCCCCATGTGGGTGCATGAATAAGTGCTAGCACAAAACCCTCCAGCATGCCTTCCGCACCTTTCAGCAAGTAGCTCACTCTGCAGGTGGTCGCCATTGTTTGTTTCGGCATCGGTATCTCTTTCACAGCACTGGCCCGCACAAGTCACAGGTAGGGCAACCTGCTGAAGCTATGCTCGTTTTCTGCCTGACTGCAGCTCAAGCAGCAGGCAGTGCACCACGTGGATTGAGGCTCACTTGGCTTGCGCGAGTTGCGGAGACGGCGGAACCCACGGCTACGGGGCAATGCTTTGTTCGTGCAAAAGGCTCGGTCCAAGCTAGTTGGATCAGAGGCGCGCGCCTTTCTGCTGGCTGGTGTCAACGCATTTCCGAGGATCTGGTAACATGTGTTTTTGCTGGACCCAGTCAAGCGTGTTACATATGAGGGTCCCCGCGAACCCATTTGTCAGCAATTATCTTCCCCCTGAAACTGCAATTCTTGGGGAATGGTGACATACTGCACATAATTACCAGGCAAGGGAGGGAAGTCCAGTGCTATGCCACCTCCCCGACCGAGATCCAGCCACAGTCACCGAAACATCAGCTGACAAGCATGATGTCGTCATTCGCGTTGTCATAGGCATTCTGGCCCTCACCAAGATCCGCGATTCCAGCAGCAGCTGGTCCGGGGTGAAGGAGCCACCTTCGTGGTCGCCAAAAGAGCTGCGGCAGCTTTTAAGCTGCCCGCACGTGTACTCAAGGGAGGGCGGTACAAGGGCCTGAGGATTGCTCTTGCAACGCAAACATGGACATCATCTTCCAAGGGAGTGCTGTTGCTTGCCGGCGAGGTAGACCCGGCAAACAGTTGCTTCCAAGAGGTCTGCGCCAATTTCTGCCCGCAGAAAGAACACAAATTCCAAGTGCCGCTCAATGGCATGGATGGCAAAGCTCTAGATGGAATTAGCAAAAGAGCGTGGCTTGCATGCGCCTTATGGAACAAGAACTGCACCGCCCCACTGCTTCGCTTCACCTCGGCAGAAATACGCATCTAGCAGTTCCTGGAGCCTGGGCGTTCAGGCGTCCTTGGCAAAGGTCTGCAAATGCTCAAACTCGAGTCAGAAGCAGAAGGCGATGCGTGCGCTGCAACATGCGAATCCAACCTCGCAAAGAGGCACAACGAGCTGAGGCATTCTACACTCCGCGGATTCGCGCGAATCGGCTTGAAATCGGACAACACACCACATCAGACGGGCGCATTCCCCGAGACTGACGCTCCAGTTGGGAGTTTCGCTCTGGCAATCACGCATCCCCTTTTGATCTCCCACAGTTCAACAATATGCTCGATTCAGCACCCGAGTTTCGCGTCGACGCCTGGGAAAGGCTGCGAACCACTGTCTTGCCGCCAGTCCGGGGTCCCGGGCTTGAATTCCTCTTTCAGCGTGCCTAAGCCATCTCACCCCCGCGCCGGTTGAAGACCCCACTGGCACGAGTTTCTGCCTCCAGTTCCCAGTGCAGCAACACGGAAAACCCACGTGCTCAAAGGGAAACTCCGAAAAACCTGTGGTACAGGGAGTCAGTTAGCGCAACCTGCCATGGCTGAGTTCTTTGAAAACATCTCATGTGCGGACGTTGACCCTGGACTAATAAACCCCTGCTTATGAATCTGGGGGGTGTCCCTGGTTTTGATGGGCATTTATCACTTTTGGAGTTCAACACCCCCCATATTGACAAACAGGGGTTTTTCCAAATCCGGGGTCAACATTACCTCCCAATGGCCAAGCACTTTCCTTGGACATCTCCTGCGCTCAACGAATCCTTTGCCAGCGGCGGGTACTCGCCGGATTCCCCACGTCCGATCATTCCAGGGGTGCCTTTCCAGTCATCCTTCTTCCTACAAAACCACCTACAACCCTGGGGAAACGGACCCGGTTTTTGATAAAAGAACGATGGTTGAAGAGAATGGACAAGGAATCAACCCCTCTAGAATAGATATATATATATATATATATGTCATATTCTGGTTTGGGATCGAGCTCTATGAATGGTTGGAATCAACCCCTAGAATCATCCGAGGCGCTCAGCGGCTCAAACCTCCCGAGGTTGGCCAAGCTGCTCCTCAGCGAGGCCTGGCGGCTGACCTTTGAGGTCACGTCCCCGCCGAAGAATTTTCTCCGATGGGTCAAAATCCCGTGGCCCATGTCTTCCCAATCCAACCACTCAAATAGGTTCTAAAATGGGTGGTGCACCTACCCCAAAATGGTACCATTAGTTTTGACCCACAGCCAGATGAGTGGATGGGATTTCCAGGGGGCATCCTTTTCTGGCGGGTTGAGTGACAAAAGGGAACCCTTCCAAAAAAAAAGAAGGAAACATGGGAGCCACTGGACAATTGGGGAATGGGCAGAAACGGAACGCCCCGTTTCTTTGCACGTACAGAAAGGGGCAAGGGTCAAGGGAGTGCTGGCCGGAACTGCCTGAAACTTGACTTTGGCTGCCACAACACATGGACCGGTCGAAAGGTCAATTAGCGTCCGATTTCCGTTGACCTCTGTCATAGAGGGTTCATTGGTACCTTCTAAGGAGGTACTTAGACCCCTTTGTGCCCCCCAAAAGCCATCCTCAGGGGGTCCTTGGACCCTCTGGGTGTGTCTGCTAAGATTTGCATTAAGGTGAATAAAATTGTGGCGAAACAAAAACATATTATATCGGCTTTAGTCTGGCAATCGCCAAGCCAACTGATACACATTCGACACCTCTTCACAGTTTGCCCAAGAGGAGGCTTTGGGCGCTCGATCATCTTTTGGGCTGTAGGGATTCTGGGCTGCCCTCGGATCCCCCGCTAAAAGTTTAACTTTTGGGTTGAATGGAAACTACCACTAAACACCAAAAGGCTAAAAAGCTAAGGAATGGGATGAACCTTGCTGAAGTCTATGCCCTCTTGACATAGGGTCCCGCGGGCAGCCGGGGGTGAGAGTATCCCGACAGTGCTTTTCAGCGGATGCTGCAACTGCTGCTGATCCCTCTGCAAGAAGCTTAACTTTTTGTGGGTTTAGAGGAAAACCCCTTGATTTCCCGAACAGTTAAAGTCTAAAGATCCCACCCAATGGCAATCAAGCAGTTGTCAGTTGGGAAACTGTCGGAAGCAAGGCAAGGTGAAACAGAAGCGGGTATGTTTTGCATTGGATACTGTAGTAGTAACCAGTTGGGAAACTGATCAGTAAACGGAGAGCAATGGCATCTTGCTGATTCTCGCATACGTACAACAATCACTAATCTCCAGTAGTAGTAGTAGTAGTAGTAGTAGTAGTAGTAGTAGTAGTAGTAGTAGTAGTACTAGTACTAGTACTAGTACTAGTACTAGTACTAGTAGTAGTAGTAGTAGTAGTAGTAGTAGTAGTAGTCTTAGTAGTAGTAGTAGTAGTAGTAGTAGTAGTAGTAGTAGTAGTCGTAGTAGTAGTAGTAGCAGTAGCAGTAACATAATCTGGCATGCTGCGTATGATAGCCCCGGGTACCCTAGACAGACAAACTCCGTAAAGCTCCAACTGAGCTACGCCGCCTGAGTTTGGCTAACGCCCACGATCCGCGCCTCCATCGTGTTGCTGATGGTGAAGCGATTGGAACGGGAGCCGGAAGACGGCCTAGGCAAGGCACGAGAAGCTGAATTGGGATGAAGGTAGCCCTACTCAGAGGGTCCCTTGGTACCTCCTGAGGATGGCTTTTGGGGGGTAAAAAGGGGGTCGTTCAGTACTTCCTTAGAAGGTACCAAGGGACCCTCTGGGCTAAGCGTTCTCTTTGTAGGGCCATGCCAACCTTCTTAAAAATTATTTTATCCTGGGTAGAAGCATTTTTCGGGAGGTTCTACGAGAATTACAGACGTAAGAATTGAAACTTCAAGCGAAGGGCCTAATCGATGAGCTAAAAAGGTCGACTTTGCCCCATAAAAGGATGCGGGTTGTTGGGGAAAACTTTTCCACGGAATAAGGGAGTTCTGTTCGGAGCCCGAAGATTGCACCCCTTTAGCCTAGCCTTCAATACTTTCACAGGGTTTTGATTCGGCGTGACATCTGCGTGTTACATGGCCGCCCTTGAACCTAAATCCATAGCACACCCTACCGGCCTATGTGCGAATCTGAGCGTGTGATGTTACCCTGCGAAATCGTATGATCACTCCATTTATGTGCAGGCGAGAATTGTAAGTCAACTTTGGCCTTACATGTGGTGGGGCGCTCCGTACTGCAGCTCCTGTCTAACACCAACACGCGGAAGTAGCCTCCTATGTTGAGGCAAGTGTGTCATGGTCCAAAAGGTCGACAGACTAAAGGTACCACCGTCATATTTGGAATTCAGCGCTTGCTTGATTGCTCCCGGGTTCCCATCAGGGTTCGGCCACCGTCCTTTTTAAATCAAACTAAATACTGTCTAAACTACCTCCTTCCCGTGCAGTTGTTAAATCCCGGAGGGTCCAAGTACCTCCTGAGGATGGCTATTGAGGGTTAAAAAGGGATCTAAGTACCTCCTTAGAAGGCTTGGACCCTCTGGGAATGACAAGGGGTCACGGTCTTGTTGTTTACATCCATTTTGGCCCTTTTGGCCCAACCCGCTTTCCCGCATTGCGAAGTGAAGGCCTCTGACCCATTTGCCCAGCTCCAGACCTCTTGGCGCCAAACACCGACATGCCATCCGGTGGCAAGTGACCTCGCTTGATTCGCAAACAAAGCTTCTTGGTTAGGCTGGGCAGGTTGACTTCTTCAAAAGAGGCAGCCTGGGGGTCAGGCACGGCCACCACTAAAACAATGCTGGGGGTAATATGACCAGCATTTCCCTAAGAATCTTTGTCATCCAAGTTTTGTCTCAAGGCCATTATTTTGATGGGAATCGGTTCAGCAGGGAAGGGTCATCCAACTTCTGGACCAAACAACTGAAAAAGACACAAATGAACAATCAAGCGGTGCATGTCCATTTGCGGGCATAAAGCAGTTGCGAATTCAGGGGGCTGAAACATTGTAGAATCGGTGGATAGTTGGCCTTACTACAAGAGTCCTCAGCATCCTAAAATTTGAGACTCCACATCTTGGGTGCTGTAGATCCCACTTTTTGCTGGTTAAAAGGAAATATGAGGGGAATCCAAAAAGTTAAAGTCTAAACATCCACCCAATAGCAGAACAGTCAAAAGCAACACTTCATCCCAGGGCCCCGAATTCGGTCGCAAGCCAAGCCCGACGGGTTGCTTATGTATAAACCTATACCTGTGCTAAGCCACTGAACAGCTCTGAATCAACTTGACTTGCTGGCCCGAAAGACTTGGGAACCACCTTTAGGTGATATGATACCCTCGAGGTAGCTCAACAATAAGCCTGATGCAGCGATGAAGCTGACGCTACCATCCAACACGGAACCCAGAAAGTCCCTAAGGCAAGTAGTGACACTTGCACCTTCGCTTGAGTTTCATGGCAAGGGGAGGACTGCATCGTCAAACACTCTCCTTGAGTCCGTGAAAGCGAGCTATGTGACGCCGTCATTCCAGCCAGTCGCCGTCGGCTAAAAAAACTTGCAGCTAAAAACTTGCCTGCAAAACCTTCGGGGTGCAGTGATACGACTTACTCCAAGGAGCTCAAAACTAGGGGCACCTCCCAAGCGCAAAGTCACATTAGTTCAATGGTCGTCGCCAAAAAAGCGCGCGACGTATTGCACAAACAACGAGTATTTTGTGTTGAGTCCTCTTTTGGGGTTCTGGATTTTACGTGTCTGCGCTTGATTGAGAGTATCTTGTTGGTTCAAGGGAACCCAAAGAACGGAAACCCAGGCGCTGCCAGTTTTTCCGGTTGCTTGTGCGAATTCTGCCCATTGAGGCCCATTTTTTCTCGGGTTCGTGGGCACACGTTTTAAACACTAAACAGATCTAAGATGGCTAGGAAGCACGAAGGTGTATGAGCATTGAGCTCCATAGGGAACCCTTCGCTGCACATCAGTTGCATATAGGGACTTATGTCCGCACCAAACATCTTTGAGGAAGTTCCCAAGCAAACATCGCAGGATGCGACCTTTTGAAGGAAAACACCGGCAAGGTGTCGCTCACATCCCCTAGGCATCCCGTCCGCAATCCTCCGCGTTCGTGGAGACCGTTGCAGCAGCGCTGGCAGAGAGGTGACTACTGTGCGGCATACACGACTGCGCAAAACGGCAGGCAAAGAAATGCTTGAGAGGGACCTTGTTCTCAAATGTAATGCCGCAGTTGACCAAACAAATGACTACGTTCTCACTCTCCGTACTTTCCATGGTTCTCTTCCCTTGGTATCAACTCAACGAACTTGGCCTCGTAAATCCCAAGTCCCCACAAGGTGCCTGAATCGCTTACCCCGCCCCAAGGTAGACTTCAAGTAAGGTGATTTGAGACCCCCAGCGAAATCGGAACGGGTCCAAGTCTGCCGGGAACAAAAACAACGGGCCGTCAACGCAAACATATGGTTGGTCAACACCAATACTAAGAGTTTATGTCTCTTATCAAAGGCTCGTGCACACTTTGTGAATCTGAACTCAACCACATTCGTGGTCCTTTGGAAGCAGTGATAGTACCAAGCACCAAGAAAATACTCTGACGGATACTATGAGGGCCTCGACCAAACTACCTCACGATGCTAGCACGACAATATGCGTGCGAATGTAGCCACTTCGTTTAGATCCCATTTTCGCTATTTCTCGATCCTTTGAACTTTCAAACCGATAGACAACTCAATTAACCGCCTTGAGCACAATCTCACAGGTGCTACCCGCGTGACAGCGCGGTTCGGCCTCCCAATAAAAGCAGCTTATGTATCTCACGACTGTACCCGGCACCCAAGATTGGTTCTTGGGGAAAACACGTTTCTGAAAAGATCCAAATGCGCCATCTCCAGGACGAGTTTGGCACTTCAGCTTCCCTCTAGTTGGTGGTTTGGATTTGTGGTTTGCAGATGTTCCGGGGTGGTTTCCCATTTACCCTCTACAGGAACCAGGGGTTCAATTCCCACCAATCCAAACCACGTTTGCCTAAAGTAGTAAAGCTGCTTGTGTGATACCAAAGTGGGCCATCTCCATGACTACTTTGTCTCTTCGGAAGTTCCCTTGGTCTCCATTTGAGACTCATTGCCCATATCAGCTGAGCCTGTTGTGTGCCAATGCCCGCGATTCGAGTCTTAGATCTCCACCCACAACAAAACCGGGGGGGTTGAAATCAGGACTCCAACATTCAGCCTCTGTTCAACTCATTCTTTGGGCAGCGTTTCAGGTCGTTTGCCCTGTTAACAAAAACAAAAGGAATCTAAAGGGCTCGTATGGGCTCGTGTTCCGAAATCCCTCCAAACCCAGGCTTTTATCATTCAGCTGCAACTGCAGGGCTGAGCAAGTATATCCAGGATTTAACATACATCCACAACTCACACCTTCCCAAGCTAAATCCTCAACATCTATCACCTGTCCGTCTGTTCATCAATGGTGAACCCCCTCAATTACACGGGCAACTAGAACTGGAACCGCGTGCTTGAGAATCCTTAAACGAGGGGGGAAACAAGCAAAACACGCCCACCTGCAAGCAAGCGCGCCTCAACGGTTTCAGCTGAGAAGGTTCTGGCAAGGAGAGGCAGTTGGGGTTGCCGAAGTAGCCTTGGACGAAAGCGCGCAGCTCACCTCTCAGGATAGATCCTGGGATTGGGGGGGGTCCTATATGTTCCTCAGCTTGGTTGCTGGCGAGAGCCCTCTGCAAAAAAGCTTAACGCCTTGATTGTCCAAGAGATTACAGTTCAAAAAGCCTTGAAAACACACCTGTAGGATTCAAAGCAATCAAGAGATTGAATTCCTGACATTCCACCAAACTCCAACCTTTCGCGGAAGCGACCCTAGAACAAGTACGTCGAGGAGCGATGGTGCAAGCAGCTTTTCAGGAACGCTCGACGCCTATCCCTCTGTCCTTTGTGCCCAATCAAAGCATACTCTCAAGCGCACCCGCTAGACATTATGAAAACAACAACATCCAATCGCCACGATAGTGCTCCTTCGAAGCTTGGCTGACGATCCTTGACCAGTTCGTGACTGTCCAGAACAAGTCAAACTTGTTGGGTCAACCGAAGAATATCCAAATAAATGCAACCACAACGCTATGGTCCTCCCTATTGTCTTCCAACTAACGAAGCTGGGGGTGGCGTTGAACTACGGCATCCCTCAAGACAACCCCAACAAGGGTACGGAGCCCGAGGACACTCACACACAAACACAAACACAAACACAAAAGCACAAACACAAGCACAAACACAAACACAAAAGCACAAACACAAGCACAAACACACACACAAAAAAAAAAAAAACACGCACAAACCACACACACAAACCACACACCACACCACACCACACCAAACCACACCACACCACACCACACCACACCACACCACACCACACCACACCACACCACACCACACCACACCACACAACACAACACAACACAACACAACACAACGCAACACAACACAACACAACACAACACACACCGCACACCGCACACCGCACACCGCACACCGCACACCGCACACCGCACACCGCACACCGCACACCGCACACCGCACACCGCACACCACCTCACACCGCACACCGCACACCGCACACCGCACACCACACACCACACACCACACACCACACACCACACACAACACACAACACAACACACACACACACACACCGCCACTCAAATTGATGTCCCCCTGTCTGCTTCAGAGAGGCTGTTGAATCCAGTCAGCCTCTGCTCAAAGAATGCCGCGAGCCTCGAGACGCTCAGTGATACTCGTGCCCGGATCCCGAAGACAAAAAAATCCGACCCGAAGCTCAATCCCATCCAAATCCCTGACAACCCCTGGGCGCAGAGATCGAAACTTCTGGGTGACACCCTTGTGACCAAACGATCCAAGGAACGACTTTGAGCCAAGGAGGTAACGACCCTTCCGGTCCCTTCAAAACCAGCGAGCGCTTTGCATACGAAAAAGGGGTCTGTCTCAGATTGAACAGGTCTGCCCTTTTGTACTGGACCAACACCCTGGTTTTGACACATAGCATGGGGTCTGTCTTCCTTTTTGACCCGATCACTTCGCAGTCAAACACTCAGCCGTGGCACCTCGGAACCTCTATCCTTAAAATAAAGGTTAGAACATGACTGAAACCAGAAAAGCATATCTGCCAGGTCCTCCAGTAGAGAGGTTAGAATAAGAGTGCCCCATTTTCTGTAGTCTACTCTACTAGGGGAACCCTCCCCCAAAAAGGGTAAAACCAGAAAAGCCTATCTGGGTTTGTCTCGGGATGGGAGAACAAACGCAAAACACATACAACACGGGGAGGGGAGGGCAGCGTGGCCTTCCCTTGGGTGTCCGTTGAGTTCAACCCCAAAAGATGCCAACTCCAAAGACACACTGCAACAAGTACGGCACCAAGACTTGGCCTACTCCAAATGCCCGCTTGCATGCTTCCGAAAACCTGGGCTTTCCATGGTACATATACCTCTTTTTTTTGTAAACGGTCGACATCATGTCCCAAAGAAAGGCGGGTATTTGGCGTGGGTAGACATACTCAACTCATTCCAAGCCCCGACTGGGGCCTCGCACCCGCTCATGAATCCTCAAGCTCTGGATGGGAGTTCCCAGGGCGCAGATCAGTGGCCAAGGGCTCGTTCTTCTCCCTGTGGATGGTTATCAAATCCAGTTCGCACCACGAAATGAAACCGTGTTGTTGTTATATTAAAAAAAAAAAGCGGTTTCTTGGCATTTACCGGGGGATCCTCATCAGAAACCCAGTGGTTTTTGAGGTGCCGCGAGATGGAGATCTCGTCCCAGGAGCTGGCCCGAGAAATTGAACGGCCTTCAACTCCAAAGGCCTATGACGAGGGCCTTAGGCCTCAACTTGACGTTGGGCTTGGGGAGCAAACAATGAAAAAAAAAAAAAAAAAAAACAGTTCAGTGGATGTGGAATTTTCGACCGAAAGCTAAACCACAATCAGCAAACATGGGAAACATGTGTCCCAACAACCATGAAAAGGCCTAGGTCTCGGACTCCTTCTGCTCCGAGAAGGGCAAAAGGGGTCTGGAAGTCAAAGGACTGTCTCCAGGCGAAGCCCAGTGGTTGGCTTTTTTCCGGATTCGGGGGAACATCCAGAGTCGTAAAGGGGCCTGGCTGTGGGGCGAGTGGATGTGCCCCAGGTCCAAGTAAACTCTGGGGAGTTACATTGCCACTTTTTGGTTTGCCCCTCACAAAACGTAGCGGACAGGAAGATACGCACTCGTTGCCCCCTGAAGTGCTGAGCAGCGATTTGACCGAAGAGGCAGCAAGCTTTGGAAACTATCCAAGGATGTTGGTCCTCAATGTTGGGAAACACCCACGTGTCAAGATCGGAGTCATACTTTGGCAGTGTTGATGGGGAGAGTCTGGGCTGCTGCCAAGCAAAGCCTTCATGCTCTAGGCAAAAACTGGATTTCACGATTTGCCAAATTCACTCAACCAACTGCAATCATCCAAGGTCACTCCCCTGAACAATTAAATGCCTAAAAAAAGGGGCCCTACCGAAGAACAAACAGAAACCAATGATGCTTCCCCTTGGCGAAGGTCTATGAGGCAAATACCTAAGTCAACACCGAGGGCCAGTCTTTGGGACAGCTAGGCTTGACAAACGCCCAGAGCATCACTCTGTTGGCTGTTCTGCTGAATGGGCTGCCGGGAAGGAGCATCTGACATACAACGGCCCAGTTTCCCGGGTGATTGTCAATGCAACCAAGCCTCCTGGAGGTAGTGACTTTTGCCTTGAGGAAGCCATCCCCAGAAGCAGAGCTGTTTATGTACAGGAAGGAAAACCTTCTTCTAGGGGCTCCGAGAACCGTGGGGGGGTTTAGGATGGAGTTGTTTGGGGGGTATGGGGCAAAGTACTTCAGATATTTGGACCCTGAGTCTCCAATTGCGTAAGCGCGCTGGGGGAAAAAACACGTAGATCCAATAATGATAGATTCCCTTTAAAACCAACAGGGGGAAATAACACATATTCTTAAGCAAATGCAAGCTAGGGAGACATCTCTACTCAAGTCCAAAAGGAGAGCGCATCCGATTCACGGCCCGGCCCGAACTCGGTACTCGGGTTCCCCGCAGGGAGGGGAGGGTCGCTGGCGCGCGACACGCGCTGAGCCGAAAATGTTCAGTCGGGGCAGTCCAAAGCGGGACAGACCCAAAAATCATCCCACCTGCTACGAGCAGGTCATAGTTCACGGAGCATGGGCGTCCAAATACCGCCTTAAAATGACTCCAAGGTAGACTGCTTGGGCTTCATGATCGCTAAGCTCAAAGTCAGAATCAATCATGGCCTATATCTGGCAAGTGGAGCCAGCAGTCGCCCAGTGGTCGCCGGTTGTCAAGGTCCAGCTGTTAAAGTTGCTGATTCTCACAACTGGCAGTTGTGCAAGTGATGACTAAAGATTGTTCCGCTGGAGCGCAATAAGCATTTGATGATATGCGGTGGAAAAGAAGCCAGTTGCATGAGCTTCCAACAACGGCGATGTTTGGTGAACAAGCCAAGTCAGTATATGGGCATATGCACGTATATGCATATATAGGGCTAGCTTGGATGATCTTCCCTTACACTCCAGTGCTGCACAAAATACAGGTGTCGGTGTCGGACTCAATTTTGCATGTCTGTTCGTGTGAGTCTACACATATACCAAAGAGAGCAGCCGGGCCAGCACCATACTGTATTTCCCGCGAAGCTCAACTCCCTGTTGCTCAACGAGGCTCTGACCAACGCAAGCTTCTGGGATTGATATCACCCAGCATTTATGGTGACATTTGAAAACCAAGACATCAACAATGATTGCCACAACCAATCTCAGGAAAACCAATGCTATAGCCTTCAAGCTGTTTACATACCCAGCCACACACATGGACACATGGAGCCTTGAAATCGAAAGACTTAAGGTCACCGCGCAAGACACCTGGTAAACCTTACTTACCCCAGGACGTCCAATGCTGTTCGGAGCCGTGCCTGACTTTGAAGTCTTGCCAGGAACCATCAGAACAGACCTCCAATTGGCTGGCTTGCTCCTTGGTTTGTTGCAAAACCTGCACACCCCACAAGAATTCCAGCACCTGAAATAAGAGAGACATCAGGTGAGCCGACTCATTTGCTCATGTCTGAAAACAGCCATGTTTGGGGAGTAGCCGTTTTTTCTTCTGTGGTACCGAAGCGAGCCGACGATTTCTTACTTTTTACAGAAAATTAGCAACCGATCCCAAATTTCCCCCACCAGGTAACTGCATCAAACTCCACACCTGCCCTCAGATCCAGGCATTGGGGAACTTCAGATCCAGCGTCTGCTCGGTAGGTACCTGAGAAGTTGGAATCAGGGCACAACCAATCTCTGCTTTTGTGGAGAACATTCGAAAGAAGATTGCGTAAATCCTGAACCTCCAGGGGGGATGGATATATGTCCACCACTTATGTTGGAAAAGGCCCCTACGAAATGGTTGCTGGGGTTGCTGGATGTGAACCCATGGTACTCCATGTTGACCCCCTGCTTCCCCACAATTCAGCCAGAAGCGGTAAAGTAAGCGATAACCAGGATTCATACCAGGGGACTACACCACTAGAGTCCACTGATTTCAGGTTTGTCTGAACCACTTGCACCATCGGGATTTGCTTCATGCCATGCGCATGTTTGGTTTGTCATCCCAGCCCCGGGCGCAGAACATGTGTCTCAAAATGTGGAAACCTGAACAGCGGACGGTTTCCCCAAGGTTTCATTCTAAAACACCAGAAACCACGCCCTCAGCAAAAGTGGCTCGAGTTGAGGAGTTCCCTCGACGCCGTTCGATTGCCGTGCGAGCGCATGGCGCATATTCCCAACGCCCGCAGCGTGAGGTTCTGATTCCCAAAGGCACCTTGTCCTCACGTTTCTACCGCTGCTGCTAAACACCCCTGTTTAATGTGCTACAAAAAGGTTTAAAGATTCTATGTGACATGTACATACTAGTACATACTAGTGTGTTCATTCCGAATCACAAATTTGAAAAAGGGTCCCAAGAGGAAATTGTTCTTCCAGGCATCCTCCCACAAATGCGAACTGTTGGTGGCAGGAAGGCATCTGCAAATTTAACTGTAGTTCCAAAAGCTCAACTAACCGATTCCCAGGTAAAGGACCGCGAGTCTTTTTTGGTTCGGCCCGCCCCCCGCAGCTGCGAAGGCGGACCGGCTCAGTGTTACACGTGGGAATGAGGAAGGAACACGCTTGCCCTATCTACAGGATGTATCCGACGCAGCTCTTTGTAGAGCAAACGGGTATTCAGTGGCACACGTGCCAAAAGAGGAAGGTACACGCTCGCCCTATCTACAGGATGTATCCGAAGCATCGGATGCAGCTCTTTGAGAGCTAACGGGTGTGGCAATGCAGTGCTCTCGAATTGGTCCAGGACACTCATGGTCCAGGACCGCATGGCTCAGGGGTTTGGCGTTACAACTGGCATTCAGGAGGCAAGGAAGGGGAAGTAAACGTTGCTTGGGACTGCGGACAATGCCAATTCACTGCTCAGCAGTGGTTTGTCCAGCAGCCGACTAACAACGGTACAGGGTAACTGTGTTGACCGCAGGGCTCCGAGGCGCCCAGGGTATGGGTCCCTCTCGGTCCGCGACCAACATTCTCATTAGTGCTGGAATGCCACAGCGCCGTAGGTGCATCAGCTAGATCGAATGCACCGTCACGTTTCGGGACCCGGCATTGTTCCCAAAGCTTGTAGCCGACTTGGAATTGGTGATGATCTTTGAAACCGGCCTCTTGTTCGAAGGTGATCAGTGGCGGCTGACAGATGTGAACAAGGGCGCTGGCCTGCATCAACGTTTCGTCTCCCCTGCTGTGAAGCCCTGCTTTCGACCCAGGTTCGCTCCAACCGGCGCATATTGAACTGACTGCCCAATTGTTGACAGAGATCATTCCAAAGTCAGCATGCCAGTTGCTGGTGCAAATGTCTGCACGCCAGCCAAATGGAGGCTCAATGCCTGCTAATGTGGTGGGTCCTTGGGGAGCACACTGATTGAACAAAGTTGCTCCACGGTTGTGTGAGTAAGCTGTCGCCACACCGAGGCCCAGATCATTTGCAGCAAAAGTATGTGTTGGAGCGATTATGGGATGCCGGATACGCACAGCGTGCGCCCAACCAACAAAGCCACCACAGAAAATCTCAGCAAGCCTAAAAGGCTTCACAAAGAGCTGCCAATTTGTCTTAAAAGTGGAGCAGTGCGATGTCCACTTCCATGTTCCTGCAGCAGTTTCAGGTTTCCTGAGAGTATGAATACAACCGGTGCCGATCGGTGATTCAAGCCAGTCAGCAACATGAGGTACAGTCTCAAAGGTCAGAATTCATTCGACATCAAAGACAGTCACATGCTCAGAGACCAGAAGGGAGGCCCAAGAGATCATTCCAGTACAAGTAGCTAATGCGTGGTTGTGGGCGAGCACATGAACCTGATCCAAAACGTTGCAACCGTGCGATTTCATGATGACATTTCTTGCAATGTCATGGCTCGTTCGTAGGGAACCCCATAACAGGGCAACCGCGCGAAGGCTCGAGCCGAAACCCTCCCAGGTAAAGGACCATTATCATGGTGAGCTCGCTATACCCCTGAATCGCTGAGCGCCCTCATAAATTACGCAGTGGTTGAGTCCCCCCCTCCCGGAAAAGCCATGGGTTCAAGTCTGCCCCAAGGAAAAAAACAAAAAACGGAACCCTGGAGGAGTTGGCACATCCCCCGGCCCGTTTGGAGTGCCCGATATGCGTCCAATGCTCGGTTGCTGTTGACCGCTCTGCAAAAAGCTTAACTTTTTGTGGGTTTAGTGGAAAACCCCTTGATTTCCCGAAAAGTTAAAGTCTAAAGATCCCACCCAATAGCAGTCAAGAATGCGTCCCGACTGCGTCGGATTCGTGGGATCCTCTTGCTTTGGGGCTGTGGCCGCCAGCCACATGAAGATCAGCACCGAGATCAGCCCAACCGTGGCCACCGCCACCTATCTTCGAATTTGAAGGAAACGGCTTCAACTCAGATGCCCAGTGGATTCCCACAAAACAAGAGCATCCGATTTTTTGGGGCTGCGTGGATTCCCATGGGAAAACAAGGCCATCCGATTTTTGTTGTTGGTGAGGTTTCTTGGGGAACCCGTCCAAGAAAACGGGAAAAAAAAGTGCGCCACTGGGCAACTGGGACCGGAAAGACCAAGCAAGGAAACCTTGGCAGGGCTGTGGTTTGACATGGAATTCACCTTTGTGATGCAACAAAAAGGGCCTAACCTCAAAGACTAACCCCCCAAACATACCCTTGTGTCACAGAAGTGGGGATGACCCCCTTGATCCCACAACCCTGAAGCCTTAAGGTCTTCCAAGGCTCCTTTTGGAGATGGACCAGCCAACAGCCATTCCTAAAGCGGCAGGAACACGTGATCCTATCTAGTTCTGACACTTCTGAGCCGGGATAGACACTTCAAAGGCCATGAGACGCATCACGTTTGGGGAATACCATGATTGAAGCAGCACGTCGAAACTGGCTGCCACGATTCTTGTTCTTGCATTTGAGGCTTTCAGGTTCCAGGTCAACACAAAAGAAATTACAACAATAAGTGCGGAACATTCCGGTGAGAAAAATAGCTCCTAGCAAAACATTGCGGATGAAGGCACTTGTTTCTTGTTTGCGTAGATAATATCGTGTGTGACTTGGCCGTATGTTCTTTAAAATGACATGTGTCCAATTGTCGTAGCACATGTGATCGAGGTATTCCTAGTGATGCGTTTGTGACATTCAGGAAAATATGTCGCGGTTCAGCTGGCTTAGGGATTCAGTAACTCAAGATTTGACAAACCTTCATTAAGTGGAGTGAGTGTCTGGGACAACTATGTACGGCCCCAGAACCCTCTCCATGAACGGCAATCAGTTTCTGTAGCATGTCTAGAAATCTCTCCATCCAAAGCGAAGGCGCAATGGTGCCATGTTGTGCCCATGTCCGGGCTGAACTCATGCGTTGCTGGTATGGTCCTACAAACCTATAAGGGGAACCCCCCAGGCAAAATATGTCATTCAAAATCATATGTTTGCCCAGCTGAGAAAGAAAGAACCCTAACTAAACATGTCATCAAACAGTTATACGTATGTGTACCCAGCACAAAACACAAACACTGTTTGCCCAGCTGAGAAAGAAAGAACCCTTTCCTGGCGCACTCTTGAAGCACCACTCGGTGCAATCGGAACAAGTTGGAAACCCAGAACCTGGCAATACCGACAGATCCGCAGAGTCATACTCCTCATACTAACATGGTTTAATTCCTGGCCTTATCTTACTTAAGCCTGACAAAAAATGCTTTGAGTACTGGCCTGGTCTTACCATGATCAAGTCACCCCCTAAGTGATGAGCTAAAGGGCAACAACGCCTTTCTGACTTTGATAACCCCCAGAAACAGTCAACACAAGGACCCCCAAGACAATGCAAAGACTTCAAAGGGCGGCGAACCGTCACCTCGGGTTTTTGGGTGACTTTCGTGTCAGGATCCAGGTGGCCAGAGAGACCCCGACCGCCTGGATAAAAACGAATTTGCCTGCAACTTTGCAGCTGCTTGGACTCGATGGCCTCATTTTGTTTGCCGCAAAACAAACCAATGAGCACATGGGCAAACAAACTACTCTTTGGTACTTGAATCTAAAGCCATCCCGCACCCCCCCCACCCCCGCGCACCATCCCGCACCCCCCCCTACCCCTCAGTCGGTGTGAGGATCCTTCGCCCGGTCTGGGTCTGAAACCCGCAGCTGAAACTCCAAGCGGGGCCCCAAGCTCGCCTGGATGCCGCTGCCCATGACGCCTGCAGTGAAGCAAAGAACTCAGGTTCCTGGTGGTCATAGTAGTAGAGCATATGTATATGCATATATATGTATATATGACCATACATGTACAATATATATATATATGTATATATATATATATGTATATTTGTATATATATATATATATGACCATACATGTGACCATATATATATATATATCACGGTGGATCCCATTTGCCAATAGCGGCGTCAAACATCTAGCCCGCAAGGCCGAGGTTGCAGCCAGTGGAGGGTCGCACTCTAATATGTGCTCTTTCCCCCATTTTGACTGCACACGTTGAGATCCCCCAGGCCCAAATATCTGAGGTAATTACCCTTCTGCCAAAAGCCATCAAAGGGGTAGTTGGGCGTTCGTTAGAGTCGAACCCTCGATCTAGGAGAGAAGAGTAGCGACCTGAAAGTTGTATCTTCCTAGCCCCTGTTTAATGCCAGTAACAGTACGTGTTTGTTGACAGCATCCTCGGAAACCCAAAAAGAAAATCAAGCAAGCAAGCAACAAAGCAAACAAGAAGAGCGACAGTATATATATATATATATGTATATGTACACATAAAATATGATGTTCATATTATCTCGAAGATTTAGTCAACCCAAACTCTTCCAATATTGTTGGAGGAGACCTCAGGTATAGTCAAGGTCACTATAGCCACTTTGCCGGAACAGGCACCGAGCCGGGCAGCGCGGTCTCAAATTGCGCCCGAATCGAGGTCCGAACTTGGGAGGTTTGTTTCTAGAAAGGCACCTGGACGCTCAAACTGCTCTTAATGAGATAACGTCGGCCATGCCGCCCAATTTGATCATGGCCCCAATCATGATGCAGTCTAATACGCACGCGTTGTTTTCTAGGCCCCTCCTGGCACATTTCCCGGGGTCATTTGCCCACAAGTCGTGCCCCAACGCACGGGCAAGCTTCGGGCAAAATGCACTGCGCGTCAGTGGGAACCACAAGCCAGGGGTAGCCTCTGTGAAATGCGTCAGTGCAATTGTATTGCCCTCATTCACCGCAAAACTCACTGTCAATCTGCCCCATGTGCCGCGAGTGTGCGCGAAACCCAAAAAGGAGATGAACGGTGCCACGGGGCAATTGTGCTTTATCTTCCATTTGGTTAAGAGCCCTAGAAAAAATGGCATGTTTCCAGTATTACAGTATAGTGATAAACTACCTTCAAACCAACCAGGGGAAATAACATATTCTTAAGCAAATCGGAAGTTATGTGGCTCGCCATTTTTCCATGCACCGAACCTTGAGTTGGTTCACCAGGAAATGTACTGCAAGCTCGGCAGCCAGAAGGTGAAATGATCTAAAGCGACGTATGAGCTCCCTTGGTGAAAGCGCTCTTGTTCCGCTCCCGACCCTGCAAAGCGCTTCCACCCCGCCTAACTCAAGTGGAGCCAAAGAAGCAATGCAGTAATGCGACCGTTTGATCAAGTCCGAAACAAAAGAAACGCATAGAAAAGGCAGAAACGTGGTGCAAGGTCTCCTGACACTACCTTTGGATCAAGGCGAAACGCTAACTCCGATATGTTGAAACGTGTGAAACCATTGAGGGCAAGTTCGACTCAAAAACACACGACTGCCGCGGTTTCACTCTTGTGTGTTGCCCTTGCAGTGCCACGCACCTGTGCGCCCAATAGCTTGAGCCAAAACTGCATGTTTACGCGGCCCGATTTGCCGCGGACCACACTTCCGTTCACAAAGCCGTGCCCCAGGGAAAAAGCGACTCGTGTAGGTTTAGTCAGAAACGCTGCATCTTATGCAGCCGTGACCAACCAACTGCAAAACGCTCCGATGTGGCGCGTGCGTTTCTTCCTGCGCGGACGCGCGCAGAACTCGCCAGTGAAACCTTGGGACTATCGGTAGGAGCCGTTGAACGGGCAATAGCCCATGGGTTCCTTTCGTGTACCAACAACACAGACCGTCCTGTGCAAGCGATCGCAACTCGTTTGCTAGAAGCCATTGAACGAGTCCCCTGCCCAGATTTCTTGGAAGGCCCACCGAAGGGTGGTGACCTTGGTTGGGCCGTCGCCGACCTGCGCCAACGTTTTCACTCGGCTGATTTCCCAAGCGACATCTGAGTCATAATCAAAACCCGGTACTAAAATGATATGGTCTACCCAAAAACCATGTAAGGAATGAAAAAGGCCGATGCAGCTAATTCTGGCTGGGTCTTTCCCTTACTATCCTTCCCTTACCCGGGTTTTGATTGTGACTCATCTGCAAATCCGTCAAAGCGATGTCAAGGCGTGACAGGAGAATCTTCTTCGGCCGCCTGCGACCTCCTTGAGCAGCGTCCACAAATCGAAACATTGGTCAAGTACTCATTGTCCGCTTCTGCGCAAGATCTTGCTCAGTCTGCCTTCCTAAAAATACAAAAACGGACTTGGCCAACGATGCAACTTGAATGGTGAGCCTGGCGGACCCCCTACACATGTTTTTTTCCTGCTTGAGGTTCGGCTTGTGTCTGGAAACTCCCCTAGGTCCTCCAGTAGAGAGGTTAGACTAAGGATACCCCTTTTTTCTGTAGTCTATTTTAGGGGAACCCTCCCAACCAAAAAAGGGTGAGAAAGGGCACTTGGCTAGTTTCCTAGTCCCCTTTGAAGGATCCGCCCCTGAAGGAACCTTCTTGGAGGTCGCCGACCAAATGAGGCCGTTTTTTCTTCTTCTTCTGTTGACCCATTTGGTGGCTCAAAATTCCAGAGCTAGGGCCAAGCGCAGATTTCGGTCTTGGTCCCATTTCCCAAAGTGCAATTTGTGTACATTTGAGCCACAGCCATTTGTTTGCATTTGCCCCAAGAGTTGGAGCCGGTTCCTTTTCGAGGTTGACACATGCTAAACTCTTCCGCGACCGCAGGCGGCCAAGCCTCGAGGCCGTCAGGCCGGGCCTTCAAATGGCGATGCCCCGCGGTTCCCTTGGATCGAGAACTCGAAGCCCATCGAAGAGCGACAGCTTGAAGTGGACGTTGGAAGGGGAGCAACAAATTATGTTTTAGCAGTTAAGTGGGGATTTCCCGCTAAACCACAATCAGCAAAAAGTAAAATGTTTTCCAACAACCACCATGAAACACTGATGGGACTTTCAAGTGGGCGTGCTACCTGGCTTCATGGTTGCAAGGCGTGGACTAAAACCTCTGCAGCAATGCTAGAACGAACAACCAACGGGCGTAGTTACTGCTCGCAGCCCGGCTAACCTGGAATTGCAAGGACTTACCCTATCCTTGTGATTGTTTGGTGACACGGGTGCCTGTTGCAAATGGTGAACTGCCTTTGTGGTCACAAGGCTCTTGTTGGACGATAAAAGGGGAAGCAATGTGCAAAGGGCACTTTACACAAGGGCCCCCCAGCTCAGAAACGCAAGGAACAACTTGTGGAATCGTGCATCTCAGCTGACCAGTTTGATCTACAACAAACCCGCTGAGGGAGCCCCAAGCAACGCATCTTCGGGGTGTCCAGGCCCGTACTTAATTGCAGTGGCACTCTCCATCACCAGCACTGCAAGTCCCTGAGGTCCCAACAGAATGAACAAACATGCTTTCGCAAAGTTCACCAACTTAGATGGACTTCACCAAAAGGTTTCAGTTGTAAGGTTCCCTCATTAGCCCACCAGCCAGAGTATGTTTCTTCAAAACATACTCAATGAGCAAAATCCCGATAGTTGGAGCGCAAACCAACAGCTGCGATCCACCCACGGCACACGACAAGAAAGATGTTTGCAGTTCCAGTCGTGCAAACACATTCTGTCCTAAACAAGGGCAAATTGATATTTCCTTCGGGATTTCTTTGGAGGGGCCTGCAGAGAACTGATGAAATGAGGTCTTGTGCCCGCTGGATAGAGGGGACCATCTGAATGCAGCATGTATATTGGTCACCATGCCCGGCCTGCGTTCGGGAAAATCAGTGACAGCGATTTGTTAGGTCAAGATCTGGGTGCTGTTGCCTTGTTAGTTGGATGGCCAGTCACTCGCAGGGTGGCTTAAACGTAGTAACATGTCCGCCTTGGTTTCTGTCTTCTTGTTGAGGGTTCCTGGATTTTTCGTGCTGAAACGGAAACCAAAAAGAACACCGAAGCCATGTTGGGGACCCAGTACCCTAGGAGAAGACACCCCATGCAAATATATATATATATATACATATATATATATATATGTCTTTACATGCGTATATATATATATATATATACACACATTGATGTATATATATATATATGTATGGTACCCCCCCCCAGGGACCTACCGTTTTGATGAATTCACTGGTATTTGCAGTGTTTTCTACCCTTTTTTGGGCTTTGGGGAGAGCAATGAAAAAGAAGCCTTTCCAAGGACGTTCTGGAAGCTTCAGGCTTGGTTGAAACCGATTTAAACCGATTTAATTTGCATCGGGCATGGATTCAAGATTCAAGATTCAAGAATCCAGGCCAAACTTTTCCAGGGATTCTTGAATCCAGGCGTCGATTTAAGCCGATTTAAACCGATTTAACTTAAATCGGGCATGGATTCAAGATTCAAGACTCCCTGGAAAAGTTTGGCCTGGATTCTTGAATCTTGAATCTTGAATCCATGCCCGATTTAAGTTAAATCGGTTTAAATCGGTTTAAATCGACGCCTGGATTCAAGAATCCCTGGAAAAGTTTGGCCTGGATTCTTGAATCTTGAATCTTGAATCCATGCCCAATTTAAACTTAAATCGATTTAAATCGGTTTAAATCGAGACCCAAATTCAACATTGCACTTTGCGCGGCTGTACTTTAGCACAGTGTTGTGCAAGCATCCAAGTCCTGATTATTCATTCAATCTGTTTCAATCTAGGCCCACATTCAAGATTGCAGGTCAAAGTTTTCTAGGGAATCTTGAACCCAGGCTCAACTGAAATTTCAGTCGGTCTCAATGGGTTTCACTCGGGCCTGGACTCGCGTTTGCAAAGAAGACTTGTCTAGAGAATATGGGTTCTTTCCTTATCAAATCCTGTTAAAGCTCATATTGAATTGCAAGTATATATTGGGAAAGGAACTCTATTTAAACTCGCAATCTCAAATTTGATTACCATTAGGATTCTGACCAAATATTTCCGTATTGAGTCCCAATTAAATCCTGTTCAAGTTCAAATGAGCATTTAGAGAGCGTTCGTTGGTGGAGATGTGAATTGAGTATGAAAAACGCTACACAACACTGTGTTTTACGGTGTTTTCTGACCAAGGTAGTGTTAGGACTAGTGAAAGACACAAGTTTGGGACCTTTGGATTCTTTCCTTATGCATTCCACTTAGTATGTTTTATCAAATTCAACCTTATTTCTGTTTGAAATTCAATGGAGCTTAAGAAGGACATACTCCAGCCAAAATTGCGATTTAGATTCGAACTTAAATATTGACTGTTTATGTCAAATTAGATGGTACAAACTATTTTCTGTCCAATAGACCATTGTACATTGAAATTCAATCACTTTCAAAACTAGCTAGTCCTAGTTTGGTCCTAGTCCTAGTTGGGAGATCCTTGGCTATAGGCCAAGTATGGTCCCAGCTTACTGAAATACATAGAACGTGTAAAGGACATTACAAAGGAAGTTCGTTATGAATTGTAGTTAATATATTAGTCAAGTTCTATGCAACTTCTAGCTGAACAATTAAATTTGAAATAAGGAGAATATCCAGTCAGAATTTACATGTTAGGACCAAATATTAAACAGGACTTTTTTTCCACCAGAATGTAATACTTGACATCCAAATACTATAAGAAGTAGAATTAAATGGTCTAGTCCTAGTTTGGTCCAGATGAGAGATCCTTGGTTCTAGTGTTAGGTTGCTCCCTAGTTTACTGCAACAGTTAGAAAATATACAGGACATTGCAGAGGCGGTTATACTTGAAGTTCATTTTTTGTAAGAATCTGAGGTGGGTCGTCTAGTCCTAGTTTGGTCCTAGTCCCAGTTCAGAGATCCTGGGTTCGAGTCTCATTTGGTTCTGGTCCTAGTTGAGAGATCGTTCCTCCCAGTCCTAGATGGGCAATTCATGCACTGGAGAGGCAGCCAAAAGGTAGGTCCCTGGGGGGGGGGGGGGTAGCATATATATATATATACATATATATATATGTAATGTTAATGTATATATATATATAGATACGTGCGTATATATATATATACACACGTAAAAGCCCTTCACAAAGTATGATGTGCATTCAGCAAACCTCTGGCTGCCTGGCGAAGTCAATCGTTGATTCGTTGCTTCGTCGATTGCCCGGGCTGCCACACGAAGAGGCGGGCTGCGCTCCGGTGCAGTGGGCAATGCACTCCAGCGCCTCCGAGTTGCCAAGTTCTTCGGGTTCCGGAGATGGAAATCTTAGGGTTCTTCGGGTTTCTTATATGGAAATCTTAGGGTTCTTAGGGTTCCACTTTCTGCTCCCCTGCTAAAAGTGAATAACTTTTAGTGGTTTAAAACGCAAAACCCTTAGTTGGCAAAAATGTTCAAGTCCTAACATCCCTTGGCAAAATGCGCCAAGTTCTTCGGGGTCCGGAGATGGACCTCTTAGAAAGTCGCACCCAAGTCATGTGCAAAAAAAGTGCCCACTTTCAATCCATGCCGATAAAATGTCTCAAAAATGGGAGAACCCCCAAGATTGGTGGTTCCCCCCTTCTATTCAACATAAGCAAGGGGTAACAAAAAGACACATATGGGGGCTGATCCAAGGTCCTTTGAATGAGATAACCATCGGTTGGAAAACCACTAAGATGATATTCCCCGCATGGGACAAGTTACCCATGCTCAAAGCAGGGGCCTAAAAAGCGGAAGATTGATTAAGCCCCATATTAGGGTGTGGCTCAAAATTCACCAGGAGGGGTTACGCAGGTTTTGGTCCATTTTTCCACTTACCATGGTTCCATTTTGGTACCGGTTTTTTGAGCCACAGCTATATGTGTGTTTCTGTCCCCGAAATTGTTGGATGGCTTACAAGCAAGGAAACCGACAGGACACCCACCTGAAGTCTCTAAGTTTGAGAAGCCCCCCATGTTTTTTTCAGAAACCCTAAGAGAGTGGAACCAAGCAACCCTTGGCCAGACCTCCGATGAACCATGGCCTGGACTGGCTCAGGGAAAATGAACCCCAAGAAAGGGGCAGTACTCATTGTCATTCCCGATTTCGCACCAACAAAAAATCCACAAGCAAAAAAGAACAACTCCCCTAGTGGAGAAGAAACAAATAAACTTATACACAACAAAATAATACATCCCCTAGTGGAAAACAACAACAAACATCAAGTCCAGCAACTCAAGAAGTGACTCGCACACTTCCTAAACAAAGAACTTGCTGGTTCTCAGCGGGGAATGAGGGAATCACCCAAGAAAAACCGTCCATAGCCTATGGTTGCCTGGAAAATCCCCGGATCCAGTTCATTCCCAACAACCAGACTTCGTCATTGCCTACCTACTGAGCACCAGCGAGTTAATCAGACCCAGGCAGTCACGGCTCCTTCGGACCATGACCCTCCCCGTCGTTCAACCGTGGCGCATCTGTCCTCTTACTTCACTCCAAAAGACAACTCCTTTTCAAGATTGGGCCGAAAGGTGATGTTGAAGCTACCCAAAAGGGGAAGAAAGGTGATGTTTGCACTACCCAAAAGGGAAACAAAGGTGATGTTTCTTACTACCTAACAGGGGAATAGCGAGACTTTCAACTTGCAGGGCGTAATAATTTCACGCAACTTGCGAAATGAATGTTGGCCCAACAAGACAATGCTCGACAATATCGTGATGCGTCCAATCAGGTAGGAAAATTGGACTCTACCGTGTCTTCTCTTCGCAACTGCAATGCCCGGAAAAAAAGAAATAAAGCACGCCACCTGGGTCCCTATAGGCTATCAATTCCATACGCTACAAAGCCAGGTAGCGATTTCCTGAAAAGAACCAAGCACATGCCCAGCGTAGTGTGATTCTCAAATTAGGTCAACTTTGCACTGCAGCGAGCACACCTAATTGAGCAGGGAGAACCTCCGAAATCTACTTTCCCATGATTAAACCGTCACAACCTGACAACCTCAGCCCCCACTAGCGAAAACTCGCTGCTCAGTGCTCACTGCTCTCTCCTCAGGTCCCGGAACGGGAGCATTGTGTCAGTGTCCCGTACTTCCTCTATGATGTGCCGATAGCTGCTCTTGCTACACAAACTCATAAATATTCAGAAATAGATCGTTCATTCCAAGGGATCTTACGTCTTCCATGCAATCATGACATCATTCTGGATGAGATTCACTCCAGAACATCGAATCAATCAGACCAAGCCAGCGCATCTGTGCAAGATGACAAAGTTGCACTACAATCCTTGAGAAGGATTACATCCCCTTCAGACCAAGGTCAGCGCGTCCAGCGGCTCAAACCCCCCTCCTCTTGAAAGACGTTTACAGGAAGTCAATAGAAAATCAACGCATGTGACAGGAACAAACACTTCCTGCGACCCTTTGATACACAAATGTTTGCTCGAGCTTTTGTGGCAAATAAGTGCCAACACATGCAAACACACGGATTGGAGGGCAAAGCATAGTGTTTGGAATTGCGCCCGAGTTGCAGACCATTGCGCCCGAGTAGCGGCAAATTGCGCTTGAGTTGCGGGTTCGCTTTCTCTCGAGCACCACAGCAAAGCAGCTAGGCAACCTCAAAAAGTGCTCGAATTGCATTTGAGCAGAAAAAAGCTCTCGAATGCCAAAACCTGTCCGGAGCACTTTTTTGCGTATCAAAGGGTCCTCCAGATCATTTAAAAAATAACGAATCATAAGGAAGCGATTTGGACACCGTTTCTTTGTACGGATTCGACTTGTACTTTCCCATGTCGGTGCCTTTTTGCACTCTTTCGATATGCCAAAGCCTTGCGATCCCGAAGATTTGCCATCCGGCGCGGCTGACCTTCTCGCTGAGCTCATGCCCCTCGTAGGCCGTCTGCCGAGCCAGCGGCTGCCTTCGGCACACCGGCGAGGCGAGGTGCCCGAAACAACCACTCTGAGTTTCCAGGGGGCCATCTGGTGAACGTGGCTTGGCTTTTCAGGGTGACCACTCTGATTTACAGCAAACATCAGCAAATAAAAACCTGGTTGGTGTCTAATTTTGGTCGAAAGCATCAACCAAATACCCAACCGCAAACCGAAGCTGCAGTGGAGTCCCAAATTGTGGAAGGTAAGTATGGGTATGACCGCGGGCAATATGATGATTTGTCCCCCAACAGGATATGGGATAATTCGCGTGCCAAATGGGGTGTGGGAAATTCGGGTTCTTCCTCTTGTCTTCCCCAAAGCAACAATAGACAACCCATGGTTTGATGTGAGTTTGTTTGGTTGGGACCCCTGTGATCAGGAAGACAAACACGGAAGTGTATGCCACCCAACAATTTCAAGGGATGTTCCCCATTAAGGACGCATAGGCATATGCGTGCTTCAAAATAGGTGGACCCACTCCTCATGGCGGTGTTCCTCTTCGTTTCCCTGTAAACCAAGCCATCAACGGGTACCCTCAACAAAACACACGCTAGTGCAGTGCAAGGGAACAATCGAACTCCTGTAAATGGCTGTGGCTCAAAAAACCGGTACCCAAAATGGAACCCTGGCAAGTGGAAACATGGACCAAAACCTGCGGTTTGCCCCTCCTGTTTCATTTTGAGCCACACCCAAATGACTACGATGTGCGCGTATTCAGCTTGCAATATTGAGGACCAGTTTCCCCGGGTGATGCATCACTTGACGGCCCCTCGGGAGATACAAGCGGATCATTTTGCCTTCGGGGAGTCGAGCCCATGGCGGGCCGTTTGAGCCCCGTTCTTGGGCACTTTCGAGGCTTCCCTATACATGTTGCCCAAAAAGTAAAGGCTTCCATACATGGGTATTGAAATTTAATGGGGGACCCTGTGGTAGCCATCATTAAGTAAGGGATGTATGTCTGCCACGGTGAGGGAGCTTCCCCAAAACGATTCATTCCCCCATGTTTCCATACATGTAGCCCCTCGAAAACCTCTTTGTTTTGCCTGGGCGTCGCCTTTTGAGGGTTTTACAATTTCTACATGTGCTTCTTCCTTCTAAAGGAGCCCTTATAAAGTCTAGAACTTGTGAAACCTTCAATCTGCATGTCCAGCATACGTCCCCACTCCCCTGGGACATCTTCCACTTGGATCCGTCTGTCGATTCTCGGGAAGCGAGGGCCCTGCCGCCGGGCCAGGTTCTCCTGGGTTCGATCCCACACAACCCGGCGACCATTTGTTTTGGTCCAAGCGTCGTATATCTATGTTTGGTAAAAACAAACACCCTCCATTTACTCAAGTCTCCTGGGAAAAATAACAATATGTCCAGTCGCGATAGTTTTCTTTCAGGACCAACAGGGGAAAAAAAGAAATATTATTAACCAAATGGAAGGAACCTATGGATGGGTGTTTCAACTGCTTTGAAGCGATTGAAGAACACCCCAAAACGGGCTTCCAAAAAAAAAAAAACATAGGCGAGCCACATCATGAGTCAACTTGGCTTCATAGTACCCCACAAGCCCGTGCCTGTGATTTTGGCCCCTATATCTTGACAGGTTGCCTATGCGCTACACCAGTCTATTGACTTTCGCCCTACTATGTTTCCAACAGGGCAAACGGACATTGTGCGAGAGGTAGTCCAACAAAAGCAACCATAATATCTCAACCCCCTTGGATTCCTTTCGGCAAATGCAATTTCCTGGGCTATTAGCAACCCAACTAATCAAATATACAACAACATCCAGACTTAGACCCCCTGCAACACCATACATACATATATATATATATATATGTATATATGCACATCTGATTGCTCTTTTTCAAAACTCAACATGTGGTGCACCATGAATGAGCTGCCGTGTCAAGGGCCACCTGCCGAATTCCCCTGACTCATTGTTCGGCGCATTCTCAGAGGCTGTGAAGAATCGATTTCCCACTTACTCGGTGGCGAGATCTGCTGTCAGCCCTGCTAAAGTGAGTTTAACCTTTCCCTTTTAGTGGCTTTTAGTACGGAAAGCCCGACTTAGTTGGATCAAACAGTTGTTCAGTCCTAACAGCCCTTGGCAAAATGCACACAAGTATATATATATATATAGAGAGAGAGAGAGTGTGTTTATTTGACGCGCAAAGCATGGCATAGCTCCCTACACCTTCCTAGGCCTGCATGGCCTTGAAAAAAAGGGTAGAATGAACATAAAACACCACTGTCGGCGTCCCAAGGGGATTCACCAACGAGAGGCGAGTTCTTTCGGAAAACGAGCTCCGAGGATCAAAGAAAGTGGGGGCTGGCCGGATGGTTTCCACTATCCCCCAGTTGGCGTAGGCGGCCTTTTGGATAAATGGATGGGTTTCCCTGGTGAACGGAATAAAACCCATCTCAACCAGTGGAACCTGCATCTAGTTTAACCAAACAAGCCTAAAAAGGACACTCATGATCCAAAAAGGAACCTCACATATTGGAAGGAAGGAGCAATTGAGTTGGAGTGTCGGCCATCATTTTCGAATCTTTGAAGGCTAGCAATGAGACGCGGCAGATCCACGTTTCTTTCGGTTATTCCCTCAGCCGAGCACCGTTGGGGCACCGTCTCTGACATGCTTGTACCTTTCAAAGTTGGCTTGGCGGGGAACCCTAGGGAAACTCGGTTGCTTTCTGCTCCCCTGCTAAAAGTTTAACTTTTAGTGGTTTAGTGGAAAACCCATTAGTGGGCAAAAAGTTCAAGTCCTAACATTCCGTGGCAAAATGCAAGAAAGGAAAGCCACCATTTGGGCAACCGTTTCACTCCATTTCTCCGGGGCTAAGAATGGCCCATCGGTCAAAGACTCACCAGGCTCCTGAAGCTCATTGAGTTTCCCGACAAAAGCCAACCAAAGCAAGGGGAACCACCCTGAAACTAACCTCAAAGATGGAAATCGCCCCGCCCCACCATTCTTGTTAAACTACCCTCAAAGTTGGAAATCCCCCCAATGATTTTTTGTTTCTAAACTACCCTCAAAGTTGGAAGTCGCTCCACCAACAAATCCGCCGACAAGAGACAGCGTGTTGGACACAAAAAATGCCCAAAACCACCATTTCAGACTATTGCGGGGGGGGAAAAAATACATAAAACGGCATTTGTAACACTAAAACCAAATATTCAAACAGCATACAACAAAATCAGCAAAATTCACAGAAAACAAGATAAGAACCACCAAGCAACTAAAAAACCAGAACAACCCCCAACAAAATATTTAATCAAAGCATAAAACATTAAATAATTCAAACAAGCATACCAACAAAACAGCAAAAATAAAAACCATCAAAGAACACAAACTCAAAAACACACAAAATCAAAAACAAAGCAACATACCATCAAAAAATATCAGAAGAGTATCAAACAAAATAAAATACAAACAGCCAAAGCACGAAAAAATCAAAAGAGCATACCAAGTTCAAACAACGCACTTTGAAAGAGTCAGCCAAATCAAGGAAAAATAAAATATTTCAATCTTTACAAACCATAAGTACAGTATAATTATAACATATAAGATTTTACATGTTATTATTATAGTATGATTATAATTTCAGTACAGGATAATAATTTAATTGACAAATCTTTCTTCTTTCATACATCATTTTAAAAATAATATTAATATCTCTCAATGTATTTTGAATATTAAACTTTTTACTTTCAATAAATAATTTGATATTTTCTTTAACATCTTCTCCTTTATCTTGACTATAACACAACAACCATAATATATCATCCATCATTTCATATTTTTTCTTACTGATTTTAAGAAACTGTTTAACATAATCGTAAGGTGGTATTTTATTTACAGTTAGAAATATTAAAATCTCATCTTCTACATTTCTATTATGTCTTCCTTTTATTCTCAACACACATTTGATTAAAGTTTGATTATCTCTCCAATTTATACAATTTTCACGGCGCAGTTGCAGAATGTGCAGATGTCAGACTAGGATGTATCACACAAGGGTCATGTGTGATGGAATGCACCATCCCACAGCTCAAATCTAGCATCCAGCATGTCAGATTCAGCGTCCAGCATGTCAATTTCAGCATCCAGCATGCACCCAGCATGTCAGATTCAACATCCAGCATGTCAGTTTCAGCATCCAGCATGTCAGTTTCAGCATCTTACATGTGGCTTTCGTCTTTGTTTGTGCTTCCATCATGCAAGAAGTATTGGCACATGCCGACGCTCGACTTCATCTTCGGTCGGGCACTTGAACAGAAGCCTTCGGGTTTGGGTGCGTGTGTGTTTGGGGGGTCCTTAGGTTGCCCTTTCGGATTTCCCTCTCGGTGGTTTTTGGGGTGTGGGTGTGTTTGGTTCTTTTCTGGTGTGAGCGCGTCCCCCTTAAAGGCTTCGCCTCATCCGCGATGAATGCAATGATGGTGGATGTTGTGATGAACCACCCTAATTCAAACTCACCAAGATTTCACTAATTAATTCGCTAGGTATTTTGTATAAATCTTCCTGCTTATGTATTATTGGATTGTCTCCCCATTTTTCCTTAGTGCCCGATTGTAGCCGTTGTGCTGTTTCAATATGTTTATTATTCCTGATGTTGCCACAATCCTTTTTACATAAATCTTTAGGTTTCCATGTTGTAATGTTATTCCAAAGCCTAGTTCTCT
Source organism: Effrenium voratum (assembly GCA_963377175.1). Taxonomy (NCBI): domain Eukaryota; class Dinophyceae; order Suessiales; family Symbiodiniaceae; genus Effrenium; species Effrenium voratum. The sequence goes on along the minus strand of CAUJNA010001891.1, from coordinate 826,533 downwards.
TTCTGTAAGACATTCCATATTTACAATAATCTACATCTTTAAAATCAAACTCATCCATAAACTCCTGATTTTTTAATAATCCAGTTTGAGGATTTTCGATTACAAAATACTTAGGATTGAAATATTTGATAATCTCAATAGTTTTTAAGACAATACTATTTGCATATTCGATATTCCTAATGCCCCTAGTTTTTGCTACACTATATTCAGTGCATGGAGGACTTGCCCAGATAAAATCAAAATGGTTCCTATCAAATTGTTTATAATCCCATTTCAAAATATCAGTATTTATATCAGCATTTTTCAAATCCAATGAAATAACATTGAAACCGAGCGACTTTGCAACAAGTCCAACACTGCCTGTTCCGCTAAACATCTCTAATAAGTTCATTATTAAAGATATTTAGATAATATTATCTATGAGTAAATGCAACTTTATGAATAAACCCCTGTATCTTCATCATAGTCGATTTGATAAAATGTCATAGTTGAAGCCTTCGGTTCTTTAATTTCTTTGTTATTAAGTTTGTTTAAATACGTTTGTTTCTTATTTTTATATTCAGCACTGGTTCTATCTACTTCTTTACTTTGATAACTGTTTGTTAATGGTTTCTTCTTTTCCATTTCTTGCAAGATTTCTAAAATATTCTTATTCTGTTCTAAAACCTTGTTCAGTTTTTTAACAATCTTTTCTAATCCTTCATCCATGTAAATATATATTATATTATAAAATAAAACTTTTAAAACTAAACTTTTATTTTACAAAATCATATATCATTATAAGTCAATTCAAAATTAGTTATTGTGTAACTCGTTAAATTATTATTCAATTTACCAATTAAATTACAAATAATAGTTTTTCTAAATTTTGAATATTTATGAAACTTTTCAATATTATCTGTAATATAAATTATTAAACATTTAATACATTCAAACACATTAACAACATTAATGTTACTATTTTTGTAAATATTATTCATTTTTCTCAATGTAATTTCATAAAACTGAATAGCATTTTTATTATCATAATTAGCAATAAATCTTAAAGTATATGAATATATTCTTTTACAATAAAATTTTAAATCTGATTGTTCAAATAAATCAGCATAATTAATAGAATTATAAAACATGTTAAAATCAATTTTACTATTTCTAAAGTCATTAACAAAATTAATTAATATATCATTTTCGTTATATTCTTCAATAAAATTATTTAATTTCAATTCTTTTACATCAATGAATTTAATAATATTATTTATAACATCTTGCATTATAAATAATAATAGAAATAATTTTAACTATTATTTTTTCATCATTCTTTCTCAGGTGTAAATAACCTACCAAATCCACTTTTGAAGTTTTCTACCCAACTTTCTTCAACTGTGCTACCGTCAGCATCTTTCTTTTTTACTGTATGTACTGTATGCATGTTTCGACCACATGAACACGGCCAACATTTAACTTTGACATGTTCTTTATCTAACTCTAATTCATTTAGCGGTTTAATTGCTTGACCGCATTTATCGCATTTGACACATTCAATCTCTTTTTGTTTCTCTTGCTTCTTCTTTGGAGGCATTTATATTAATATTCACATTTTTATTTTTGATATATTGCATCAAAAACTTAATTAATTCTAAAATAAAATAACATATTTTTTTACATCTATTATTAGTTATAACAACTTGTTCTATATTCTCTACTTCATCTATTATATCAATATAATCTGAATAACTTCTATTCATATAAAATAATAAATATTAAATTATTTTCTAAATGTCTTTAATATTATTTTTATTATGCCTGATGTAAAACCAATTGATGAAATCAAATATGACTTTAAGCAAAGTAAGCACGAGGTCGTCCCTAAATTGCCATTCAGAAGTATCATAACTGGACCGTCAGGAAGCGGTAAAACAGTTTTATTGATTAATATGATACTTGATATATACAAAAACTGTTTTGAAAGAATATATATTTGGTCTCCTTCAATCAATGTTGATAGTGTGTGGTTGCCCGTTAAAAAATATATAAAAGAAGAAATGAAGGTGGATAATGAAAAAGAACCTTACTTATTTGAAGAGTTTAAGGCAGAAGATTTAGAACAAGTGATAGAGACACAACACAAAATAACAGAATATAGTAAAAGAAACAAATTAAGAAAATTGTTTTCCATATTGGTTATTTTGGATGATATAAGTGATGACCCTAAGGTGGCGAGACATAACAAACTGTTAAACTCATTGTATGTAAGAGGACGCCATAACGGTATATCAGTAATAACAAGTATTCAGAAATTTAATACAATACCACCATTAATTAGAGTAAATGCTACACATTTGTTCTTTTATAAAGTGAGAAATTTTAAAGAAATTGAGTTGCTACAAGATGAACTATCAGCAATTGTTAGAAGAAACAACTTACACGAAAGCAAGAAAGTAATTTATGATTTATATGAAACTGCTACTGACGAACCACATAGTTTTTTGTATATTGACCTTCTCCAAAAAGACCCAAACCGTATGTTTCTTAAAAACTTCACACAATATTTAAGAATAAGTTAGTATTTAAAGGATAGACATTTATATAGTATTATGGAAGAAAACCGAAATAAACCGAAAGACTATAAAAATGGAAAGATATATTCTGTAAGAAATACTGTAAATGATGACATTTATATAGGTTCTACAACCCAACCATTAAGTAAGCGTTTTTACGACCATAAAAAGAAAAAGAACGACAAAAAACAAAATTATTTTGTTTATCAGAAAATGGCAGAGTTAGGTGTAGATAATTTTTACATTGAGTTAATAGAAGATTACCCTTGTGAAAACAAAGAACATTTGTTGAAGAGAGAAGGTGAATGGATAAGACATTTAGCGACATTAAATCAGAAAGTCGCAGGAAGAACACGCAGTGAATACTATACAGATTGTAAGGATAGAATACTTACTCAAAATAAAACATACAGAGAAAACAATAAAGACAATATCAGCGAACAAAGAAAACAATACAGAGAAGACAATAAAGACGAAATACGGAAAAGAGACAAAGAATACAAAACTCAAAATTATGATAACATTTTAGAAAGTAATAGGAAAAGGGGGCGGGCAAAAATAATGTGTCAGTGTGGTCTGTCAATATGTTATGATAGTAAAGCAAAGCATATTAAAAGCAAAAAACACCAAGAATACCTAAAATTATTACAACCAGAAGAAACACCTGAAATTAATAATTAAATACATAATTAAATTACTAATTAAAAAAATAAATATATTAATATTATATGATATTTTATTATTTACCAATAGAAATTAAAAACATAATAATATCGTATATTTTAGATGATGTTAGATTATTAAAAATAAAAAATAATAATATTATTAAAAAATATATTAATAAATTTAAACCAGTGTATAAGTCTTACAAATTAAATAATATGCAATATTTTGAAATTGATAATATCAATATTAATAATGGTATATCATATATTTTTAACTTAAGTGACTTAGGTAAATTACATCAAAATCATAAACCATTAAAATTATTAATTGAATACGATATATTAGCTACATCTACCTCATTTACTTGTTTGAATCATGTTCGTAATCGTACTTTAACATCAAATAATTTATTTGATATTTATTATTTTCTGAATAAAGACCTTTATGAAACTAATTTAACGTATAGCCGTAATATGGTTAATTTTATTTCATTACAAGTTAAAAAAATAACTATTAAAGTCATCAATTATGAAAGACAAAGTTTTATTAGTAAATTTTATTCATATTTGTTTAATTAATAATGTTAATAACGTTTAATATTATTAATTCAGAACAAACTATAACTACACAAATTTAACGCTGGTAATTTATATATTAATTTGTCACATTTTACTTTCTCCAGTTTTTCTAATCTTTCACTCATTTGTTTAATTGCTTTTAATTGTAATTTATCAATATTACTTAAATCTAATTGTTCTATATCAATATCATTAATTTTATCAATACTTGAAGTTTCAACATTACTGTTCGAATTACCCATTTATATATTATTATTTTAGATTATAATATAATAATAAATACTCACAGGAATTAAAATAGGCCATAATAATCCCCAAGCAACGAGGTCCAGTGCCTTTCTATGCTTCTCTACTCGTCTGTGGAATTTCTCTTCTTTTCTTTGTTTTTTTAATTCTTTAATATATTCATCAAATTTAGAATGACTAAAATTACATTCTTTATTATTACATTTATCTAATGTAAATTCATCTTTATTTAACTTAGTAATTCTACAACCGCAGTAACAAATTTTCTCTCTCATACTATCATTTTGAAATAATACTTTTATCTTAACTTTCCTGTCAATGTCCATATATCTATATGTAATAGTTATTTATTTAATTATTTATTTATTTGTTTTATATATTTATATATTTATATTTAATTATTTATTTAGATTTTTCTTTTTTCAATTCCTTAATTTCTTTTTCTAATTTTTCAACTTTATCTATTACTTCAAGTAATGCTTTATGTAAAATGACTGGAACTTTTGTATAATCAACTCCTAAATATTCACGACCTGTAGAAATTACATTACTTACATCTTTTGGTAAAGCCTTTTGCACTTCTTCGGCAATCCACCCTATATGAACTGCTCCGTTATCATTTCTATCATGTCTTTTAAATTTCTTAGGTTTAAACTTTTTAATAACATTAATGCAATTTGATTTTATTAAATCTATATCATACTTTAATAATGATGACGATGAATCAACAAACGTTCCATTTATGGTTACTGTTGATGCTGTTAAATCTATATTAGTTCCTGTTGATGGTTCAATTAAATTACACAACATTTTTTTCGTTCCTGCAACTGTTACATTTTCATTAAAAGTCGATGGAGCATTATTTGTAAAACTTTCAGTATTTACTGTAGTTCCAAATGTCTTATCAATAGATAATAAAACTGAAGGTGTACTTGAAGCATCTGAAACTCTAAACGCAGTGTTTGATGTTCTGAATATTACATCAATTGTAGATAAATTAGTTCCATCATAATAAGTTGATATTTCCGATGTTCCCATTTTAATATCAGTTCCAGTAGTCATGGAAATATTATCCAAAAATGAAACTGTTGTTAAATCAAATGATTGAATTGTATTAGTTGCTAAAAAAGCATTTTGAACTGCTAGATTGGTATCCACGGTCACTAATGTTCCACCATTAGGCGCTATATGATTACTTCTTAATGCTCCATTAGTTTTAACATAAACATCGTCTGCAAACAAATTTCCCATAACATCAACAGTGCTTGTGTTAAAAGTCCATCCGGTAGTAATATTAACTGCCCCGACTATGTTAGACTGAACGGAACTGTCTCCAATAACAAATCTAATTGAAGAATTAACATCAGTATTTCTCATATCAAAAGATGAAAAAGCACTAACATATCTGTATAATTCACAGCTTGTATCAATTGTTAATTTACCATCAGTATCAATATTAACATTATCACCATTAACATTAGCATTTGTATAAATGTTTCCTAAAACATCTATAGGTTTACTAAAAATAGTTTTATTCACTAATCCATCACACATCATATATTGATTAGAAGCATTTGTAACATCGCCAATAGAAATAGAAACAAAATCATTATGAGACATATATAGACCTTCTATAGCATCAGGAGTATATCTTCGTATTGAACCATTATTATTAAAATTCAAATATGAACCATTGTTAAGATTTACTGCCTTGTCAGTCCCTATAAAATCAACTGCATCAGTAAATCTCGATTTTCCGGCACAGTTTAAAACATAACCATTAACACCAACAGCACCTAAACCGAATCTATCCTTAACCCAAACACGCCCAACATTAGCATCTCCTATTTGAGTTTCCCATTGTCCTCCAGAACTACTCATCCACATTCTACCATCTCTATTAATATTGAACTCTCTATTAAACATTTGAAAAGTCATTTGTAATCCTAAATTAGGTGATGGTGTAGTACTAAACTTGTTACAAATTATAGAACCAGTAGTAAGCATATTTAAATTACTGTGTAAAGTTGTATTATCACTAAAATTAATAGCACCTGCTACTGATTGAGCGTTAGTATCTATTTTATCTAACTTTTGTCCTAATGATGTATCCTGTGAATTATTACTAGTAATTATTGAATTAATTGTATTTGTATTTCCTGTTATTAATCCACTTAATCCATCTGATTGTAAAACATAACGAGCATCTGAACCTGCAACATCTAAAATAGATGAACACGAAAATAAACCTGATACTTGTAAATTAGATAATATTGTAGTATTATGATTTAATAATATTTTATCATTTTGAAAAGTTGAAGAATTATTAATTTCTACATCTCCAAAACCTCTTTGATTTAAAAACATAGTTGCTCCACTTAAATTTCCATAAATATAACTATCAAAATAATTATTGTACATTTCATAAAAATTATTATAATTTCCAAAATTTGCTACTTTAAAAGTCGATGTTGTTGTTATATTATGAATTAGTGTATTATTTAATATTGATGTATCTAATTTTTCTGATAATAAATTATTAGTTGTTATTTTATTATAATATAAATCACTATCAAATGAACCTGTTTGTAATTGAGATATTAAATGAGAATTTGATGAAATATTATTAAAATTAGTTGTAATAGTAGAATTTAAATTATTTATTAAATTTGTATTTGATGAAATATTATTAAAATTTGTATTAATTAAATTAGTATTTGATGAAATATTATTAAAATTAGTTGATACTGTAGAATTCAAATTATTTATTAAATTTGTATTTGATGAAATATTATTAAAATTTGTACTAATTAAATTAGTATTTGAAGAAATATTATTAAAATTAGTTGTCATAGTAGAATTTAAATTATTTATTAAACTTGTATTTAATGAAATATTATTAAAATTTGTATTTGAAGTTATTGTCAGATTACCTATTAAAAAGAATTTGAACTAATATTATTTGATAATACATTAATTTCTGTTTTGTCATATGTTTCAGTTATATCATAAAAATTAGCATTTATCTGCTCCTTTGTATAGGTGTCTGCTTGGTCTGCTTTACTATCTAATACTGTTTGAATGTCAGATTTACTCGCGTAAAGGTCTTCTATATCATTGACTGCTCCATCTTTTACTTGCCTAATTCTATTTGCTGTAATATCAAAGATATTCATTAAGTTTTTGCTCATAATATTATATTATTAATTAGAAAATTAATAATATCATATTTTTTATTTAATCATAAAATGTTACAGAATTTGAACGGATTTCAAGAATACACTCGTGCTGAAGTAGCAGGTAAAGGGTTTTCGGCATTACTGAAGTTGTATATAAAGTAGTCCCATCAAGTGGTTTCACACGCAGAACCATATTAGAATTATTTTTTAAATTCATTCCGGTATAGGAACTATTTTCAAATTTCATTAAATTAAAACCAAACATAAACTTTTGTGTTTGGTAATCTTCTGCACGAATTAAAAAGGGTTTTTCAGAGCAATGCATAAGATGTAAATACGCTTCTTTAACACCTTGCACTTCTTGTGTGGGGATTACTTGATTACCAATTACAAGAGAAGCTGACAAATCATAATTACTATCATAACCGCCATACAATACAGAAGTACTTTGAGCCAGTGGATGATACATAGCATTCCACCATTTATAAATTTCTCCAAAAGAACCAACATAACCATCATAACCAGCTGGGGCAACTTCCCTACCAAATGAAATAAATATCTTATTAAGTTTAGAAACATTCCTGACAATTGTTGTGAAAATTTCAGAATTTTCAGATACTGTCTGTTCTTGTATTGTTTCAGTTTCAAAAGTAATTGGAAGAGAACCAGTTTCTAAAATTTTACTGTATTCGGCATATAAAGAATCGTCGAGGGTGTAAACATTTCCTTTGAAAAGCGGTTTTGTAATAGACCATAACTTACTTGTATTAGCATCAGTAAAAGAACTGGAAGCACCACCAACAACGATAGGGTCTGCCGCATTATTACATAAATACATCTCTACGGTAATAGGACAATACGAAATTGGAATGAAATTATCTACAGTTTTAAAACATTTTAAATCGGGGTCATAAAATACATTAACAAAAGATTTAGGATTAATACCTAACATATTGCCCGTGCTTACAGACCTCTTAACTCTATCTTCAACAACTCCTGCATCTGTGGTTGTAACACTCAAAAATCTATGGTCGTTATTCATAAACGAATTACCAAACCCTAAGTTTTCGTCAATTCTTTTTTGGTCTGATGACTTCAAAACATCGTGCATCTTCTCAACACGTGGAAGATGTAAGGTCGCAAACTACAACATCACCCATCAATACACGAATACGACTAAAAAAGGCGTTTGCCTCAATGGGTCTTAATATATGCCCTGTTGTTTCATCAGTGTTATTCAATGTAAAGCCCATTACAAGACTTTTACAATCCAACCACTGGTTCGGTGGTCCTGTAATATTCCATCTTATTAATGATGAACCACCTGATGTATATGTTGAAACAGATGAAGGATAAAAGTTTTTACTTTCTTTCATTCTAATATAAGAAGCACCATCCTTCAAGCGAAACCTTAATTTACCTTCGTGTAATCGGTCTTCAATATCTAATGTTTCCATCTTTATATATTTAATAATAGAAAATATTATATTATTCTATTATTAAATTAATTTATTTTAAAGTGTGAATAATCTATAACTTCTTTTTTAGATTTTTTATTTAATAGTTTTTTAGATTTATTTTTAATATTATTGTTTTCAACCTTATAATTAGGTTCGTCTTCTACAATCTTTTTAATGTCATCATAACTGACTTTCTTTTTAGGATTTATAGTATTTTTTATATCATTATTAGGCATTCTTATATAATAATTTATATAAATAATTACATCACAAGTTTAACCGGGTCTTCACCTACAGTTGGTTCTTTTCCTTGGTCTTGAAAATTTGAATATTGATGATTTGTTAATGGGTTATAAGTATTGGTTCGTGTTTGAATACTACCTTGGTCTAAAATACTAATCACATCTCCACCACTTCTAAAATTAGTATAACTATCATCATTTTTAGATGACATTGAAACAAAAGGAGCGCCGTAAGTTGTCAAACGAATATTTCTATCAGGGTTATTTTGTAAATATTTTGATGATGCTGACGCTCCAAGACTATGACTAATCACTTCGGTTACATTATGGTTTTCGTCAAGAATATTACTAATATCTCTGTATCTTTCACTGTATGAACTTAAACCGAAAGGAATTGTAATATCACTTAAAATATCATTCATATTTGATTTAATATCGGATTTACCAAATGTGCCTGCTACATATAGTTTATTGCCATCAACAAAGAAACCTTTACCATTTGTATATGCTTTGTTTAATCCTTCTGTGTCAGATAAATTATTATTATATTTAGGTTTGAATAATGATTTTTCTTGTTGAATTTCATTAATTATTTTTCTATACATTTCGCTATATCCTTGATGAAGCGGATTGTATGATTTTAATTTTCCTTCTTTTAAATAATATTTGTACTTCGTAGCGTTTTTATTATCATAAAAACTGTATTTATTCTTCATATATAATTAAATTATAAAAAAAAGAATCTAATTAATTAATATAATGAGATTTCGTAAAATATATATCAACAGTGCTTATCGTGATTTAAATGACAGTCAATCTACATCAGATTTTGTTATTAATTTAAGAGAGCAACAAGAATGCGGACCAAATACTAAAATGATTTGTCACGAAGTATCTATCGCTAATTCATTTTATCCAATTGAAGATAATTTAAATAACAGATTATATTTAACATTAGGAGGGATATTAATAGGAGCACCAGTATATTATTTTATTGTAGCACCTGATAAAGGTAGTTATGTAGGTAGTGAATTAGCAACCGAATTACAAAATAAATTGAATACTGCTACTAATGGAACTGATGGAAACAGTATTTTTTTACTTGTAGTTATTCATTAAAAACAAATAATATAACTATAAGTTGTAATTATATTTCTTATTTTTTATAATCCATACAGATAAAGAATTAAAAACAAATTACAGTTTTGGTATTGATTATGATAGAGATTATCTTAATAGTATTAATGACATTTTAGGAAATACTACTGAAAAAGTAAATAGTACTGCAGACCCGTTTGTTAGTGGATTTATATCATTTTTACCTGTTAAAAATATATATATTCATTGTAATGAACTTTCTAATGGGAACCAGTTATGTAGTTTTGGTACTTCATCAATAATAAAGAAAGTACCAGTTTTAACATCATTCGGCAACCTCATATATGATAATGAACTAATTTTAAATGATGCTAATGATGTTAGTATGCGTTCGTTGAATAGACTTCATTTTAGATTTACTGATGCATCGGGTAGAGTTCTAAATATGAATGGCACAACATCTTCTTTTTCATTAACATTTTTTGAGGGTTAGAAAAAGTATTTAAACAGTAAATGATGTATATTAATAGTTAAAAATGGTGAATTATAGTAATGGGAAGATATACAAAATTTGGGATAATGGTTATAATATGTGTTATGTTGGTTCTACAACTCAATCATTAAGTAAAAGACTGGAAACACATAGAAGTGATTATAAAAAACATTTAAGAGTGGAATATAACTATGTGTCTGTATTTGAGGTATTCAATGAGTATGGGGTTGAAAACTGTAAAATAGAGTTGGTAGAAAAGTTTAGTTGTAATGATAAGGAAGAATTACACGCCCGTGAGGGACAGCATCAGCAAGATTGTGTTTGTGTAAATAAACGTGTGGCAGGTAGGCAAAGACAACAGTACCGAGAAGATAATAAGGATACATTGAAAGAAAAACGCAAAGAATACATAGAAAAAAACAGACAAACAATCAAACAAACCAATATGAAATACCGAGAAGAAAATTCAGTCAAATTAAAAGAAAAACACAAAGAGTATTACGAGACACATAAAGACAATATCAAAGAAATTAGAAAAGTCAAGTTTCAATGTGATTGTAATAGTGTAATAACAAAATGCAACCAATCAAGACATAACAAATCATTGAAGCACCAACAATATTTAAAGTCATTGGAAACAATGGACTAAATTATTTATAATAGATATTTTAATATAATTATTTATTATATACAAATTATATTAAAATATTGTAATATAAATATTTATCATATACTAATTATATGGTTAAAAATATTGAAATAGTAGATGTAGGCATTGAAAATAATGAAGCACCTAAGGAAGTAGAAGAAATTAAAGAAGAACCTATTATTAATGAAGAAAGTAAAGAAGTAGAAACTAATAATATTATAAATGAAGAAAATAATAAAGTAGAAGGAGAACACGAACCAAAGCAAGAATTAAAATCTAAAACATACTCAACTGAAAAAGTGGAATGTCCAAAATGTAAAAAATATTTAACAAAATACACTTTCAAATATCGTCATAACTGTAATGGAATACCAGTTAAAAAAGAACCAGACCCTAACAAAGTTGTTCGAAGAAAAATTATGCATCCACAACAAGCAAAAGAATTTGAGAATAATGTATATGAAAAAGTTAAAGATAATATTCCAAAAGTGGATGAACAAGAAATAGAAAGAAGAGTAGAAGAAAGATTGAAAAAACATTTAGAAACAACAGCTAACAAAGTGTTTGAAACTGCAAAAGACCGTTACAATAATATTAAAATGGAACGAGATAATAAAAATAAACAGAAAATTAGTAATTTAGCAAATAAAATTATTTAATCTAATTATTATTATATAATGATTATTGATAAAAAAAACAATTGCTTATGCGTCGTAGAGAAATTTATGACAACGTTGTAAATAGAATAACAGAACCACAAAATAAAGACAAACCGAATATCAGTGATGTTATTGATAGAAAAGCAGTTTTTGAAACAAACAAACCAAAAAAGAAGAAGAAATATAAATCAACTCAACATTACTATTATGAAGGAGACAACAAGGCACACCAACCTAATTACACATATTTGAAAGAATTACAAGAACAATTAGAACGTCATAGCGCTAAAAAAGATTATGCTGTATTTCAAAATAAAAGAAGATATCAAGAAGAAGCACAGGCGTATTTTAATGAAATCCAAAGGTTGGAAAGTGAAAAATTGAGACATCACCCATCAAGTGAAACAGGTAAATCCTATTCAGAAATGATTAAGAAGAAGAAAGGAATAATCAATCAATTAAGACAAGATTTTGATTTTGATTAAATTAATTAGATTAATTAGATTAATAAATTATAATCTAATTAATTTTATATACCAATGAGATTAGATGATATGCAGATGAAAACATTAAAATCACAGTTAAGATTAAGACCGTCTTATAATGAACTGATAAAGGAAATTACAAAGGAAGAATATAAAAATAAGAATATAAGAGATGTAATAGACAGAAACGCTTATTATTTTCGTGATAGTCCATTAGGAACAGTTTATGATAATAATACAGTAGATTTGAGACAACAACACTTTCAAAAAATGTTAGATGAGAAAAATCAAACAGAACAGTTTGATATAGCGAAGGACGATGAAACGGATGATTTAAGAGATGAAGCAACAGAAGCGCTGGATGCTACAATGGACGAAGCAGAAGAACAACACGAACAACAAATCAGTTATATTTCTCAAAGCGTTAGAAAACAACATTTTGATGATATGAACCAAAGGTTACAAAGAATGAAACAAACTGATGAAAGTTTAGGTCAAGATTTAGCAAATATATTTCAAGGAACACAAGCATTTCAAGATATGGCAAATCTTAACGCAACAGTTGCTTCAAGTTCTTCCCAGTCGCCAGAGGCAGTAGCAAAAGTAATTAAACAATCAAAAACGAAAAAAGCAGAAGCGAAAGCAAAAGCAAAAGCTAAGGCACCATTGGAAGCAATAACAATGGATGAAAGCGAGACAATGGCGATAGAAAACATCAGAGATGACGCACAAAAACGACAAGAACGAGACGCACCAGAAGAGATGAGACCAAAAGCAAAAAGTAAAACGAACAAAGAAGAAAAAAAGAAGATGCTAAAAGCAATACAGCACACTCCTGAAATAGCGCAAGGTGCATCATCTGGATTGCAACCTGACAAAGATAAAGACGACAAGACACCTGAAATAACCAAACCAAAAAAGACAATACAAAAAGACAAAACAGCACCCTCAAGAATGAACATACAACTGTTGGACGAAGCATTCAAAGAAGGATTGAACAAAGGGAAAATAACAAAAAATCAATTTAGTAAATACAAAGATATGTTTGATAAATGGAAAAACAACAAAAACAAAAAGGACGATATAAAACCAATTCAAACATTATACCGTGAATTAATATATAAGAAATAACAAAAATGATTTAGACATAAAATGATGAAGATAAGAATAAATAAATAATAATAATAATGATAAATAAATAATAATAATAAAAAATAATAATAATAATACAAATAAATAATAATAATAATAAAATAAAAGTCTAATTATAGGAAAATAATAAAAATCACTTAAAGAATAATCACCTTTAATATATAAAATATAATGCCGTCATATTTTGTTGATAATGGCGTGAAAATGACAATGACTAATGATATGTTTGATATGTTATGGAACAGTATAGGAAATGATGAATTTATTAGTTCAGAAACAAGCGACATATCATCAGAAGAAGAACCGAAGACAAAAAATGCTGAATGGAGAAAACAGGATAACGGATACTACAATAGGAAACCAAATGATGATAACTATTTTAAAACATACTATAAAGAAAAGACAAAACAAACATGTATTTGTGATATTTGCGGATGTCAATTGAGTTGTAAATCAAATTTATCAAAACATAGGAAGTCTAAGAAATGTCAAAAGCATTTAGTATAATTGCATGATATTATTAAAAAAATAATATCATGTAATTTTTAAATTGTTTGATATTATTCAAAAATAATATCATGTAATTTATAATGAGTAGGAAATTAGATAAGGATGAAATTCTACATAAGTTGTTCTACAATGTTGATGAGGGGTTCGGTTCTGTTAGAGATTTATATGAAAAAGCGAATAAAGTTGAAGCAGGTTTTACATTAGATTATGTTTCTAAATGGTTGAAATCTCAGCCAAACAAGCAAACAAGAAATTATAAGAACTACAATTCATACACGGCACCTTTTCCAAAATATGAATTCCAAATTGATTTAATGGTCATGTCAAGTTTGTTAAATGACGTTGGGGAAAACCAATCCTCGCGAAGTAGTCGCGAAGTTGGTAAAAACCAATCCTCGCGAAGTAGTCGCGACGTTGGTGTTGATGTTAAAAATCAACCTAAATTTGGTTTTGTTTGTATCGATATTTTCAGTAAAAAGTGTCATATAGTTCCAATGGAAATTAATGATACTGATACTTTTTTCAATGCTATGTTGGAATGTTTTAAAGTTCTAGGCTATCCACTTAGTATATATAGTGATGACGAAGGAGCATTAAATAGTAAGAAGATACAGAATTATTTGAAAGGTGAAGGAATTGAATTAATTATTACTAAAACTCATGCATCACAAGCGGAGAGAATGATTAGAACAATTAAGAAAATGATTAGTGATAGACTTCGTCATCATAAAGGGTCATGGGTTGAAATGATGAAAGTATCACTGAAGAAATATAATAGTAGTCAAATACATAGTAGCACACAAACAACACCAAACAAAGCACACGATTTAGACAATGTTTTAGATGTTAGAGCAAACCAAATACTGAAAGAAAAGCATAATAGAAAGTATCCAAATGTGACTGAGGGAGATTCTGTTAAAGTTTATAGCAAAGGTAAGGGAAATTTTGTTTCTAAGAAAGAAAGTTTCAACCATTGGAGCGAGAGAAAATATAAGGTAATACTTGTTGGTAAGGATTTACTTAACAATAAGTATTATAAATTAGATGGATTAAGTAAAAAATATAATCGGCACGAGATTTTATTGGTTAATTGAATAATGACCAAACGGTAAACTGCTACAATTATCTAACCAATATCTTTTATTATCATAATTACTAAGCGAATACTTAACTTGATTAATGCTATATATTTGATGGTTTTTTGAGCGTATAGTGTTAAATTCAACTTTATCCTTCAAATCACCATTTAATGTTTCTTCATACTTGTCATAGTTTAAACAGGTCGCCACTTTATGTTTAACAATGCCTTTGCTCCTCTTATGTTCTTCATCTTCTCCATACACTTTATAACAGTATGATTTAGGTTTCAATCCTATGAAGTGAGTCATTATTTTTCCATTAAGTTCATCCTTCATTTTCCCAAGAACTTTTTTATTAGAAGCATTATAACATTCATGATTTTTAGGATAATCTGAAAAATCCATATGTTGATTTATAAGCTTAAAATCTGTGTAAATATCATCAGTTTCAACATGGATAATAAAACTATCAGTGTCAGTATATGCTAATTTTATTTTATCGTTATATTTAGGTTTTAATACATCATAATAAAAAGAATACATATGAATTTTAGAATAATCTAAAATTGATAGACCCATATAAATAGGTTTATCTAATTCTACCATTGCCTTTTCAAGTTCTACCACCACTAAATCTTCATTTATAATGTGTCTATGTTTGTATGATGGTTTATTTACTAATTTCTGGAAGCGTTCAGGTGTATTGATTAGTCTGAAGTCATTGTGATTACGAACGTTTTCGAGTGTTTTTCCATATACAGCGTTATTTAATAATTTGAATAAATCTTTTTCAAATTCAGTTTTAGCATTCTTTCGTTTTTCGGTATTGAAATCAATGTATGGTTTTAAGAAATCTGCTTGATTAAAACTAATTACCCTATGGACTTTCTTTAGTTTTAATCCATGCTCTAAATAATACTTCAATGCTGATATATGTAATACATACTTTTTCTTATCCATAACATTTAATATTAGTTTATTTGTTTTTCATCAGATGCATCTTTTCCATAATATTTTTTATGTATTTCTTTTTGAACTGGTGAAAGCATATTCTCACTAACACTCATAATTTCTGGTGCTAATGGATAATCTCTATGTAAATCATGTAATTCTTTTGGATATTCTAAATCAACTTCTAAAATATAGCCTTTGTCATCATCATCGCTATAACTTAATACTTTCTTCTCATCCATCCTTGAAAAACACCAATCGAAATTATCAACGGTAGTTTTTTACTCATAGCCAGACCATACAAGTTATTAGCATCTAAATAACTTATATAACTTGATGGTTTTGACAAGTCATATTGTTCATTCATGTATTTATTATTTGCTTCTACTTTTTTATGAGCACATTGAGTCATCCCGCCACGAAGACCTTTTTCAATCATTTCATACATATCTTTATTATGTATTTGTTGAAGTCTAACACCAGTCAGAGATAAAAAGGCAGACCAAGAATAATTAGGTAATGTTATGTAATGTGCAGGGTCTAATCCATAAAAATTTAACACATATCCCTAAAGTTTTCAAACACATCACTAAGCAAATAAACATCTGTCATCAAATATAAATCATGGTATTCACCTAGGTTTTTGATATTGAAATTATCCCATATTACTTTTGCCCTTGTGTGTTGTGTATCTGTTATACCTTCTTCATATAATTTACTGTAAAAGTCTTCTATATTCGGTAATTGCGATTCATTGAATTTATCAAATGAATTCATGTAGTCGTAAGGATAAACTCCTTTTTCAGTTAATAAGTCTAAATCGGTTTTATTTCTAATATATGGATTTGCTGATGAAAATCGGAAATTATCCTTCCAGTCATTCCGCTTTTTATATATAGGTTTATCATGTTCATCTTTACCTACTATGTCATATTTATTTAACTTAACTAATTTATCCAAAGATGCTGAGAGAAAAGCCATGCTATCTTTAAACTGTAATGAACCAAATGAAAATGTAATAAACTTTTCGCTATTTTGTGCTATTACATCTATTCTCTTATTTTCGTTCAATTCCTTATTTATTTCATTTGCTTTGCCTATTATTAAGTGAGAGTCATAGTTTTTTAAATTATGAAAAAATACTGGTATCTTGAAATATCTAAATGAATAATCCAAATTACATTTTTCGTGAGCACAACCTCTATACTCACCAGTAAAATGACAGTGGTCACGAACCTTGACATCATCTGGCTTAAAATTCTTATTACATATTGAACATACAGTAGCTTTTCTAAATTCTGCTTCTTGTTCATCTGTAATATCCATTGGTTTATTAACATTCATTTTATCAAAAATATCTTTTTTAATTTCTCTTAATTTATTTACAAAGTGGTCTAAACAATCCTCTCCACGGTATAAAAAGGTTGACTTGTATTATCAATAGAATTTACAACATTCAACATATAACCGCATGGTTTATGTTCCTGATACGTGCCCTTGATGCCATTATTTGAATTTACAGTTATACACTCAAAATCTCCATAAACAACAAATGGACATTTTAATTTTGTATTGTATTTTTCAAATTCAATATAACTACCTTCTTTTGGTAATTTAAACTGTTGTCCATGTGTTGCCATACAACCAGTTTCATAATGTTTTGTTAATAAATCCTTTCTAGTAAAGGCATGAGAACAATAATGACAATAATGTTTTGGTTGGTCATTTTTGTTTGTTTGCCAGTTCATTAAACGACTTAGACTTTTAATAACTACATATGATTATTATTATTGATTTCAATTTTCAAAAGGTTTATTTGATGTTTAGCATCTCTTGTTTTAGTTCTGTAATCAATTATAATTTTCTTTTCATTCAAAGTATCATCAATTTCATAAACATTGATTGAAACTAACTTACTATTATTTTCTTCAAACCTTTCAATATCTTTATTACCAGTTGGAAATTTAACACCTTCCCAGTTTAAGATATTGTCGTTTAATTTGTTGTAATGGAACATTTCTTGGGAATTTGATTTATTAATTATATCAAACACTACACTTTGAACACTATATTTAAAACATTTGTTATCTTTGTTTTTGATATTAATACATGCCTTTTTTAGTTTAATCCATTCTGGTAAATCTATATAACTACCCGCCCTAGTTGGGTCATATTTGTCATAATGGATTGTTATTGATAATATCTTTATAAATTTTAAATTAGATGCTGAACCTTCTAACTTTTCTATGTTCAATAAAATCTCTTTGATTGATTTTTCAATTGCTTCATCCAAATCGGTTTCATTATATATGTTTGACCTTGTAGCAGGTAAATTATAAAGTATCTCTGTATGTTTTATTACTCCATCATCATCATAATAATGATAAAATAAACCTTCTGCCCTTATATTCAGTTTCATTGCTCTATTAGTTTTCAAAAGGTCAAAAGTCTATCTTTTTGGTGGTGTATCATTGATAGTGCCTTTTCACCTTGAAAATGTTTATTTACTAGTTTTATAGAATTAGCATAACTTTTGAAAGCTGATTGTTGGTCTGTTACTTGGAATTTATTTTTGATTGCATATTTTGTCATTGCATTTTTCATTCTTTGTTTTAGGTATGTTGAGCGCAATGTTTTTGTTGCATAACTATTATACTCATTAGTTCTTGCTTCTGATTTTAATTTCTTGTTCAAAACATTTGAGATGGGTTGTTCTTTGTTGTATCTAAATTTTTTACCATCTATAATTATTGATTTTAATTCCTTGTTTCCTCTTTTTGGAATTTCCGCTTTATCATTATTCAACAGATAATCTATAACATGTTTCATAATACTATACTATATAAATTTAATGTGTTTATTTCTTTAAGTGACTTTTTAGAAAAATATACTTAAAGATTTAAAACCTTAATATAATAAGAGGAAAATGAACGGTGATAAAATCAATAATTATATCAATAAAAAATGCTATGATTGTTGTCACTTCAAAAAAGAAAATATGGAATTGTATAAATTAAATTTACCTAATGAAATAGTGAATAATATTATTAATTATTCAATGGATGAAAAAGTCGAATGTGAAAATTGTCAGGAATGGAGAGATAATCAATTTTTAATCAAATGTCTGTTGAGAATAAAAGGAAGACATAATAGAAATGTAGAAGATGAGATTTTAATATTTCTAACTGTAAATAAAATACCACCTTATGATTATGTTAAACAGTTTCTTAAAATCAGTAAGAAAAAATATGACATGATTTATGATATATTATGGATGTTGGGTTATAGTCAAGAGAAAGGAGAAGATGTTAAAGAAAATATCAAATTATTTATTGAAAGTAAAAAGTTTAATATTCAAAATACATTGAGAGAAGAAATGTATGATATGATATATTCAAGTAAAAGTTTAATATTATTTTTAAAATGATGTATGAAAGAAGAAAGATTTGTCAATTAAATTATTATCCTGTACTGAAATTATAATCATACTATAATAATAACATGTAAAATCTTATATGTTATAATTATACTGTACTTATGGTTTGTAAAGATTGAAATATTTTATTTTTCCTTGATTTGCTTGACTCTTTCAAAGTGCGTTGTTTGAACTTGGTATGCTCTTTTGATTTTTTCGTGCTTTGGCTGTTTGTATTTTATTTTGTTTGATACTCTTCTGATATTTTTTGATGGTATGTTGCTTTGTTTTTGATTTTGTGTGTTTTTGAGTTTGTGTTCTTTGATGGTTTTTATTTTTGCTGTTTTGTTGGTATGCTTGTTTGAATTATTTAATGTTGTATGCTTTGATTAAATATTTTGTTGGGGGTTGTTCTGGTTTTTGAGTTGCTTGGTGGTTCTTATCTTGTTTTCTGTGAATTTTGCTGATTTTGTTGTATGCTGTTTGAATATTTGGTTTTAGTGTTACAAATGCCGTTTTATGTATTTTTGGGGGGGGGGGTCCACGTACCACGCGGTGATTCGAAGACGCTTCACTAAATCTGTTCATTGTGCGGGCTTGCGCAACTCAGTTTGTCAAAAACATTGGGGTGCTTGATTCCCCCCGGGTGCGCTTTCGCATCCTTAGCAGCTCCAGCGGCACATCGCCAGCATCACATGCATCATCCACATCAGCGCCTGCCAAGGATGCGGATGATGCAAGTGATGCTGGGGATGTTGCCCATGCTGGTGGAGGAAATGAGGGGGAAAGGATCTCAACAGCGAAAGGGGGGGAAAGATCTCAGGGAGGAAAGGGAGAAGATCTGGGGAAAAAATGCCTTAAGGGGGAAAGGGGGGAAAAGATCTTTGGGAGGAAAAGGGAGAAGATCTCAAGGGGAAAAGGACTTAGGGAGGAAAGCGGGGGAAAGATCTTTGGGAGGAAAAGGGAGAAGAACTGAGGGTGGGAAAAGGCCTTAGAAGGAAAAGGGGGGAAATAAATGATCTCAACAGGGAACGGGGGGGGGGGGGGGGGGAAGATCTTGGGAGAGGAGGAAAGGCAGATAGAAGCTTGGGGCAAAAAGGCTTAGGGGGAAAGGGAATAGGGGGAGAAATGATCTCAACAGGGAAAGGAGTGGAAAAGATCTTAGGGAGGAAAGGGAGAAGATCTGGGGAAAAAAGGCCAACAGGGAAAGGGGGGAAAGGATCTTAGGAAGGAAAAGGGAGAAGCTCTCAGGGGGGGGAAAGGCCTTGGGAGGGAAAGGGGAAAATATCTCAACAGGGAAAGGGTGGGAAAGATCTTAGGGAGGAAAGGGGGGGGGAAGATCTTAGGGAGGAAAGGGGGAAGATCTGGGAGAAAAGGACTTAGGGGGAAAGCCCAACAGGGAAAGGGGGGAAAAGATCTTAGGAAGGAAAACGGAGAAGGTCTCAGGGGGGGGAAAGGCCTTAGGGGGGAAAGGCCCTTAGGGGGGTCAATCAGGGAAGGAAAGGGGGTGAAAAAGATCTTAGGGGGAAAGGGGAGAAAGTCTGCGGGAAAGGGAAAAAAGGCCGACAGGGAAAGGGCTTTAGGGTGGGAAAGGGGGAGGAAAAGGACTCAGCAGGGAAGGGGGGGTCTCAGCAGGGAAGAAAGATCTTAGGGAGGAAAAGGGAGAAGATCTGGGGCAAGGCCTTAGGGGTGGGAAAGAAAGAGGAGGAAATTGATTCAACAGGGAACGGGGTGGAAAAAGAATTTTTTAGGGAGGACGGGAGAAGGATTGCCGGGAATAAGGCTCAAGGAAAGATCCTAAGGAAGAAAGGTGAGAAGCCTTTCCGGGGGGGGAAAGGCTTTGGCGGGAAAGCGTGGGAAGGATCTCAACCGGGAAAGGGGGGAAACAATCTTAGGAAGGAAAAGGGAGAAGATCTGGAAAGGCCTTAAAGGGAAGGGGGGAAAGGATCTGAACGGGGAAAGGGGGCAAAGGATCTTAAGGAGGAATAGGGAGAAGATCTCAGCGGGGGGAAAGGCCTTAGGAAGGAAAGGAGGGAAAGGATCTCAACAGGGAAAGGGGGGGGAAAGATCTCAGTGAGGAAAGGGAAAAGATCCAGGCAGGGAAAAGGCCTTAGGGGGGAAAGGGGGAAAGGATCTCAACAGGGAAAGAGGGCAAAGGATCTTAGGGAGGAAAAGGGAGAAGATCTGAAAAGGCCTTAGGGGGAAAGGGGGGAAAGGAGCTCAACAGGGAAAGGTGGGAGAAGATCCTAGGGAGGAAAAGGGGGAATGACTGGCGGGGAAAAGGCCTGAAAGGTCTCAACCAGGGAAAAAAGATCTTGGGGGAGGACAACGGAGAAGATCTCAGGGGGGAAAGGCCTTAGGGGGGAAAGGGGGGAAAGGATCTCAACCGGGAAAGGGGGCAAAGGATCTTAGGGAGGAAAAGGGAGAAGATCTTGGGGTGGAAAACGCCTTAGGGGGGAAAGGGCGGGAAAGGATCTCAACAAGGAAAGGGGGGAAAAGATCTTAGGAAGGAAAAAGGGGAAGATCGCGGGGGGAAAAAAGGCCTTAGGGGGGAAAGGAGGGAAAGGATCTCAACCGGGAGAGGGGGGAAAACATCTGAGGGGGGAAAAGGGAAAAAAAAAAAAGTCGGAGGGAGAGAGAACAGAGAGAGAAAGGGCCTTAGGGGGGGAAAAGGGGAATGGTTCTCAAAGAAAGGTGGACAAAAGATCTTAGGGAGGAAAAATGGGAGAAGATCTCAAGGTGGGGTGGGGGGGAAAGGCCTTAGGGGGGAAAGGGGGGAAAGGATCTAGCGGGAAAGGAAGGGAAAGAATCTTTAGGGAGGAAGGGAGAAGATCTGGTGGCAAAGGCTTCGGGGGGAGGCGGGAAAGGGTGAGAATGATCTCAACAGGGAAAGGGGTGGAAAAGATCTTAGGGAGGAAAGGGAGAAGATCTGGGGGAAAAAAGGCCAACAGGGAAAGCAGGGAAAGATCTAAGGAAGGAAAAGGGAGAAGCTCTCAGGGGGGGGAAAGGCCTGAGGGGGGAAAGGGTGGGAAGGATCTCAACAGGGAAAGAGGGGGAAACAATCTTAGGAAGGAAAAGGGAGAAGATCTGGAAAGGCCTTAAAGGGAAGGGGGGAAAGGATCTCAACAGGGAAAGGGGGCAAAGGGTCTTAAGGAGGAATAGGAAGAAGATCTCAGCGGGGGGAAAGGCCTTAGGAAGGAAAGGAGGGAAAGGATCTCAACAGGGAAAGGGAGGGAAAGGGGGGGAAAGATCTCAGTGAGGAAAGGGAGAAGATCCCAGGCAGGGAAAAGGCCTTAGGGGGGAAAGGGGGAAAGGATCTCAACAGGGAAAGGGGGCAAAGGATCTTAGGGAGGAAAAGGGAGAAGATCTGAAAAGGCCTTAGGGGGAAAAGGGGGAAAGGAGCTCAACAGGGAAAGGTGGGAGAGGATCTCAACAAGGAAAGGGGGGAAAAGATCTTAGGAAGGAAAAGGGGGAAGATCGCGGGGGGAAAAAAGGCCTTAGGGGGGAAAGGAGGGAAAGGATCTCAACAGGGAGAGGGGGGAAAACATCGTAGGGAGGAAAAGGGACAAAGCTCGGAGGGAGAAAGGGCCTTAGGGGGGAAAGGGGGAATGGATCTCAACAGGGAAAGGTGGCAAAAGATCTTAGGGAGGAAAAGGGAGAAGATCTCAGGGGGGGAAAGGCCTTAGGGGGGAAAGGGGGGAAAGGATCTGAGCAGGGAAAGGAAGGGAAAGATCGTAGGGAGGAAAGGGAGAAGATCTGGGGGCAAAGGCCTTAGGGGGGAAAGGGGAGAAATGATCTCAACAGGGAAAGGGGTGGAAAAGATCTTAGGGAGGAAAGGGAGAAGATCTGGGGGAAAAAAGGCCAACAGGGAAAGGGGGGAAAGATCTAAGGAAGGAAAAGGCAGAAGCTCTCAGGGGGGGAAAGGCCTCAGGCGGGAAAGGGTGGGGAGGATCTCAACAGGGAAAGGGGGGAAACAATCTTAAGAAGGAAAAGGGGGAAGATCTGGAAAGGCCTTAAAGGGAAGGGGGGAAAGGATCTCAACGGGGAAAGGGGGGCAAAGGATCTTAAGGAGGAATAGGGAGAAGATCTCAGTGGGGGGAAAGGCCTTAGGAAGGAAAGGAGGGAAAGGATGTCAACAGGGAAAGGGGAGAAAAGATCTCAGTGAGGAAAGGGAGAAGATCCCAGGCAGGGAAAAGGCCTTAGGGGGGAAAGGGGGAAAGGATCTCAACAGGGAAAGGGGGCAAAGGATCTTCGGGAGGAACACGGAGAAGATCTGAAAAGGCCTTAGGGGGAAAAGGGGGAAAGGAGCTCAACAGGGAAAGGTGGGAGAAGATCCTTGGGAGGAAAAGGGAGAAGATCTTGGGGGGAAAGGGGGAAAGGATCTCAACCAAGGGAAAAGATCTTGGGGAGGACAAGGGAGAAGATCTCAGGGGGGGAAAGGCCTTAGGGGGGAAAGAGGGGAAAGGACCTCAACAGGAAAAGGGGGCAAAGGATCTTAGAAAGGAAAAGGGAGAAGATCTTGGGGGGGAAAACGCCTTAGGGGGGAAAGGGCGGGAAAGGATCTCAACAAGGAAAGGGGGGAAAAGATCTTAGGAAGGAAAAGGGGGAAGATCGCGGGGGGGAAAAAGGCCTTAGGGGGGAAAGGAGGGAAAGGATCTCAACAGGGAGAGGGGGGAAAACATCGTAGGGAGGAAAAGGGAAAAACTCAGAGGGAGAAAGGGCCTTAGGGGGGGAAGGGGGAATGGATCTCAACAGGGAAAAATGGCAAAAGATCTTAGGGAGGAAAAGGGAGAAGATCTCAGGGGGGGAAAGGCCTTAGGGGGGAAAGGGGGGAAAGGATCTGAGCAAGGAAAGGGGGGGAAAGATCTTAGGGAGGAAAGGGAGAAGATCTGGGGGCAAAGGCCTTAGGGGGGAAAGGGGAGAAATGATCTCAACAGGGAAAGGGGTGGAAAAGATCTTAGGGAGGAAAGGGAGAAGATCTGGGGGAAAAAAGGCCAACAGGGAAAGGGGGGAAAGATCTAAGGAAGGAAAAGGGAGAAGCTCTCAGGGGGGGAAAGGCCTGAGGGGGGAAAAAGTGGGAAGGATCTCAACAGGGAAAGGGGGGAAGCAATCTTAGGAAGGAAAAGGGAGAAGATCTGGAAAGGCCTTAAAGGGAAGGGGGGAAAGCATCTCAACAGGGAAAGGGGGCAAAGGATCTTAAGGAGGAATAGGGAGAAGATCTCAGCGGGGGGAAAGGCCGTAGGGGGGAAAGGGGGGAAAGGATTCCAACAGGGAAAGGGGGGGAAAGATCTCAGGGAGGAAAGGGAAAAGATCCCAGAAAGGAAAAGGCCGTAGGGGGGAAAGTGGGGGAAAGGGAGGAAAAGGGAGAAGATCGCGGGGGGAAAAACGGCCTTAGGGGGGAAAGGGGGGAAGGATCTCAACAGGGAGAGGGGGGAAAACATCTTAGGGAGGAAAAGGGAAAAAACAGAGGGAGAAAAGGCCTTAGGGCGGAAAGGGGGAATGGATCTCAACAAAGAAAGGGGGGCAAAAATCTCAGCAGAGGGGAAGGGGGCAAGGGGACAATTCCAAAGGGACGCAAATAAGAAAGCAGGCCTGTAATGTCGGCGGCCTGAGCCGGAGGCGTTAACATTGCCGGGCCAGTCCGATTTGTTGCAGCCTGGCCGCGGCGAAGCTCGCTCCGCTCTCGGCGGCCACTTCGGGCTCATCCAACTCCTTGGGGGCCTCGCGCTTCGGACCGCGCGCGCCGCTTCGCGCTTCGGAGCCGCGAGCTCCGGGCGCTTCTTGCGGGCGCTTCTTGCGGAGGGATCTTTGAACCTCGAGCCATGTGCTTCATTTGTTCTTTTGCCGGGAGAACATGGGAAATTGTGAATCTAGTGATATACTCACCGTAAATCCAAGAGATGAAAACAACATCATCTTAAGCAAATGGAAGTCAACCATTTGGGTGTGGATCGAAATTAATCAGGAGGGGTTATGCAGGTATTAGTTCATGTGTCCACTTACCGGGGTTCCATCTTGGTACCGGTTTTTTGAGCCACAGCCATTTGTACAGTGATAAACTCACAGTAAAACCAACAGAAAAAAACAACAACATATTAAGCAAATGGCAGTCAACCTACCGGGAGTCTTCTGACCCGCAACATATGGGGCCCATATGGCGCCCAAAAGTAAGGGGTGGCCCCAGTGTCTATAGGTCATGAAAACTCCTAGTACGCGATACCCACAGCCATCCGCACAACTCTATCACCTTGAAGAGCAGTTGGTGTCGCAGAAGAACCTAAAGCCAAATTTTCCGCTTTTGGTTTGTCTGAAAGTAGGCGTGCCCCCCATGTTGGGTCCGAGGCTTTCCCGTGGAATCCCCACAAAATACACAAAAAGAAAAGCCACCAAAACACCCCCAAGCAAACTTCAGATCCTTCTGCGCCAGAAGGATCGCCCCCAGCCACAGTTCGCGGAAACCGCTGTTGGAAACCGATGCCTTACTTCTTTGGGAGGGAGAAGACGTGGCACGTGTTTATTGCGCTCATGGCAGGACAAATTGAATTAACACGAAAGAAATCGGCGCCGCCCTTCTCCCGAGTCTTCATCTCCCACATGCATACAGCGCCAAGCTTGCAGCCGGACTGAAACATTCCTGCGTGCGGCGAGCGAACCTTCCTGATTTTGCTCATACTGCTGCCTGAGCAGAAAAAAAACAGCCAAATAGTTGCACATCGCATCGTCCATGGGAAGGCTCCTGACCTTCCTTACCTTTGGACTCCTCTTCTTTGACCCAGCGCATGGTTGGGTATGTATTTCTGGATTTGGGGTTTGGAGTCAAACCAACAGGAAAACCGAAATCAATTTCGGGGTCCCCCCAAAAAAAGAGACACACGACGCGGTTCGATCCGATCGCCTCTCTGGCCACCGGTGCATTGTGAAGGATTGCCTGCGTGTGGTCACACTGGGTCCAAGGTACCATGCCCTCCAAATCCAGCTTGAAGCTGAATCTGTTTTCAACCACATCTGTGCTACCATATACCATCCATAATTGTAAAAGTAACTCTTGCAACAAAATAAAACATGTATTCTAGTAGATCCAGCCATGTTGATCCAGGCCCCCACCTCTGACACGAGGACAACCGCTTGCGCATTGTCGGGCCATGGGTTTGGATTGGTTGGGGGACCCTCAGGGCCAAACCAAGCCAGTGGGAAGCGGATGACAAAATCCAGTTTTTAGTTTGTTTTTTTTGGAGACTTTGCAGGGATCCTTACATTATACACCTGAACATTGCAACTTGTAAATGGTGGTGTCCCTATATTTTGGTGTTGAAAAAGCAACATGTTTCAAATGGTTGCAAAATGGAGATCTTTTGAGGAGCCCTGCTTCCACAACCACTTTCACGGCCCCAAGGTCCGTGCGACCTTGATGGACCCCGTCCCCCGCCGGAAAAAAAAAAAAAAACAAAAAAAAAAAAAAACAGGTTCGGAAAGGCAGACCGAGTTTGAGTGGATTTCCGCCCAAAACGGTCATGTCTGTTTTGGTTGACCCAGGTTGCTGCTTTTTCCCCCAACCAGATCGACAAATTTCCCCAGAACTGGAGGTCTGGGCGACAAACATCGAGAGCAAAAACCGCTCCTGAAGTCGCACGAAGCGCAAACGCTGCGTCAGCTTCTGCCCAAAACAAATGACATGGTGTTTCGGTGCAAACACCAACAAGGCCTGGCAAACATGTTTCCGATGTCTCCACTTGTGATGTTTGGGAAAAACAACATAGTCTCAGTTGCAACGCTATCCCCTAAGGGTCCAAGTGTAGGATGGTTTTGAAGGGTTTTGAGGGGCAACATACCTTGGGAGTTCCCTGGTACTCGTTGGCGTTTCTCGCTTTGAGTGCGATAACTTGGGCTCAAGGCAAACCAAAGCTTGCTGGGGGGATCCCCTTTGACTGGCATGTAGCTGGTGACCCGTCAGACATCAAGTTGAGGTGTGCCTTGTTTCTAGCGGAGATTGACGGTTGTCCTTTCGGTTTTCCTTTAAAACTACCAAAAAGGGGCACCCTCAAGAAAAGACACACCCATTTAGGTGAGTCACAATCAAAACCCGGTATTCAATTGGTCTACCCAAATCCACGTAAGGAAATATACAAAAGCGACTGCAGCTGTTTCTGGCGACTGTCCCTTAACCTTCATCCTTGGTTGACGTTGGAAGGGGAGCAAAAGTTTAAATTTTAACAAATCGGGGTTTCCCATTAAACCACAATAAGCAAACATGTAACATGTTTCCCAACAACAACCACAAATCGACCCGAATCGGTTTTGAAGACGTGGCTGTGGGCATTGTGCACCAAGTAGGTCCTCCAGTAGAGAGGTTAGAATAAGTTGTTACCGTTTCTTTTTTCCGTAGTCTACTTTAGTAGGGGAAAACCCTCCCAACCAAAAAAGGGTGAGACCCTCTTTGAAAGACCCTGAAACCAAAAGTCTCTCACCTGATCCATGGTCAAAACAACCAAACTCAGCCTCATGGTCATGGTTTCTTCAGGTCCGAACCTGACCCAAGAGAAAAGGCACCTAGCTGGGGGACCTAGACACCCATCGCTTCCCATCGCTGCCTCATAAGCGGCGTCCTCCCGCAAGCGCCCCGCTGCGCGTACCCGGGGCAACCGAGCCGCCACATTGCCTGGCGCATGGCTCCAGGTTCTTGGAATGAAACAAACGAACGAACGAATCCGGGTCTCTGAGCACTGAGTGCGCGACCTTTAGGGAGTTTGGGGGTGGCCGAATAACAAAGCGCAGCAACAACTTGTGTGTGTGTGTGTGTGTGTGTGTGTGTGTGTGTGTGTGTGTGTGTGTGTGTGTGTGTGTGTGTGTGTGTGTGTGTGTGTGTGTGTGTGTGTGTGTGTGTGTGTGTGTGTGTGTGTGTGTGTGTGTGTGTGTGTGTGTGTGTGTGTGTGTGTGTGTGTGTGTGTGTGTGTGTGTGTGTGCGTGTGTGTTTTGAGGCAAACCATCTTCAAACATGGGAAACAACAAAAAACAAGTAATGACACATGGAAGGACGACCATCATGTTCTTGCTGGAATGCAACATTCAAGGTTTTCCATCATCGGATCAAAAGGCTTCTCACAATGCAGGACCATCCCTAAGAGGGACCCCTTTCTGAGAGAAACGCTTTCCAGAGGCCTCATATCCACTTCCGCGGTTGAAAGTTGGCATAATTTCTCTGTGCTTCCGGATGAGTAACTGATCCATCCGATTCCAAAATCTGCAGGTTCATGTCCAAACCCCGGAAGTCTCTTAAGAATCAGAGATTTAGCCTTGCCGCAAGTCTGTTAAGGTCACCTTGGCATCGACATGTTGACATAGGTTCCCAGAAAGGTCCAAAAAAAGATCACCCTACCTCCAAGAGGAAACCAACATACTTTACATCTACCAGGCGGATTCCAGTGGTCTGAAAAATGGGGACCCATCAAATGATTCAGTTTCGGATCCCCTTTGGCTCCTAGGGGCGAAGAAGAAAACAACAAGCACCGCTAAAATGGTCTAATTACTCAGATTACACCCATTTCTGGTTGGCATTGTCCCTCTCCAATTACCCAGATCAGTTGTGAGGACGTGGCTGAAATGATTTCTTTCACCCCGCTAGCCCATTGCTGAAGCCATGGGCAGCACGGCGCGAGTCCTCCGGGTGCCTTCGCCCGGCATGATCTCGCCATCACCCGCGTCACAAGGAATCTCCTCACGGAGAGGGTTTTTTCCTCTGGAAGGCCACAAGTCCAAGCGGTTGGGTACTAAAATGGGCCAATGGCTCTGTGGTTGTTTGGCGGTACCCCTTTGCTTGTGGGCTTTAAATCATGGAAACCAAAGGAAACCCACCAGTTTTCCTTCTTTTAGAGGGGGGGTGCCTAAAAAAGCACGCCCAAATGATCTCTCCACATAAAGTGGTTCAAGTCCAGTCCAGCAACTCGGGGAGTGTAGATAACACATGGGACAGAGATCCGGCCCAAAAACGGGGGCGGGGCTGACCAAGCTGACGAGTCCATCTTCCCGAGACCCGGTGGGTTCCAGAACCCAGATGAGAGCCTGCACCTAGCCATTCCCTACGTTGCAATCCGAATGCGGCTGGTAAAGAATGACCACCTATCCAGGCAAGGAAAGTATGGATTCCTTCCAGGCACACAAGAATGCATGGTCGAACTCCTGATGTCAGCCCTCTGGACACCTCTCAGTGAGGCTATGTGCAATGCAAACTTGCTAACTTCTCTTGGCATCTCAGCCTCCATAGATGGCTCCAAAACCCCGAAAAAAAACGGGTGTTGAGGTAAGTGCCTGCGGATCCTGTGGCCGCAACTAGGGCATGGAAGAACACAATCTGCTTCCTTGACGTCGCCTTTGACGGGTAGGAACAAGACAATTGCCGTGCCTCACCGGCAACCAGCTGGAGGCTAATATGTCAAAAGGTTGGTTCGCTTTGGGACGCTCCACAGCAAAGTGGCGCCGGCGCCGGTGTCTTGCTTGCTTCCATAGCAGCTCCGGCTCTCTTCACATTCCGGTTGGCTCCCGACAACGAACACCTCGCCTACCTCGCCTAATGCCAATGAAGCCACCAGGAACAAAGAGCAGAGACGAGGAAACCCAAAGGGTACAAGGTTGGGCTTGGACAACTGATACCCACCCTGTTGACCCTTACACGGGTTTCCAATACCAAACACCCCCTCGCCGAAGGACCAAAGGACCCACAGAAACGCCCAGTGAAAGCGCTCCTGCGAATCGGTGTGCTCACTCTGCTCAGGCCTGCGACCACATAGGGGCCGAATAACTCACTTCCCGAGTGGATGGCCAAAAAAGGTACCCAAACTTTGTATTTACAACTAAAATGGTCTTCCTGTCTTGCCAAAAAGTATAAAGTCCAGGAACTCAGGAAGTGAGTTACACTAAATTAAGCCAGGACTATGGGAAACAATATTAGATCCTTTTTGTTGCCCACTACACAAGGGGAAAACCTAGGCCCTTTCCAGAACCGTTCTGGTGGAAGGATTCTGGGAAGCTTTCTTGCAGGTCGGGAGATCTTAGTGTTTCTCCTTAGACTCCGCAGCTGAGAAAAGGAGCCTCAATCCGCTGATCCCCGCAGAAAGTGAGAAGGGTGGGGCCATGACAAATGTCCAGTGAGCGTGTTT
Organism: Effrenium voratum; assembly: GCA_963377175.1. Classification (NCBI taxonomy): domain Eukaryota; class Dinophyceae; order Suessiales; family Symbiodiniaceae; genus Effrenium; species Effrenium voratum. The sequence continues at coordinate 795,963 of CAUJNA010001891.1, read as the reverse complement.
CTATCTGAAATCAGCTCGTGACGGTTGGCTCGATTCTTGCCCGTGATTGTCTCTTCGGCCGAATTTGGCTGTCAGACATGCGCCGTCAAGGGCTTTTGGGACTTGGTTGACCCCAGCTCTTTCGGCGTCTGTAGGCTCTTTGGCACCGCTCAAATTGCAACCGACCCGCCGCGAATGCATCGCTCGACTCCTACCTGCACCGGGCCCTAGGCATTGAAAGGAAGGGGAACACGGGGGGACTCGGCGTCCGCTTTTTGTGTCCCAACCATCACGTTCTAAATAGGCTTTGCACTTGCGATTCGGTGGCATCCGCCAAAAGAAGTTGCTTTTGAAGGAACCGGCCGGAGCCTCTAAAAAAAAATAATGAAGCAATGGCTCTTTGTGCAGTTGACTCCTCTCAATGTTCAGAAGCACTTTGGGTTCAATCGACTATAGTAAGTTAAGGGGTTCCCCCCCTTCCATGAGTGGAGGATTCATAAGATGGCTCCGACGATTACCCGGATGAGTCCGAAGTGACCACTGGGGATAGGTGCGCCGTTTGCGTCCGAGTTGACGGAGCTGGGCATTGCCTGAGTAGCCGCTGGGCAAAGCTGTGCTTTGATTTCAAAAGCCGACTGCAACCAAACGCAATGGCCGAAGGGGCAAATGTTGCAAGGCGCATACTGAACAGACCAAGCACAAGAATCGAGTGGTCAGCTCACAACGAGTATGTCTCAAAGTCGAGGGACCCCATCTTTTTTTTGTTTCCGTGTGTCGCTTTTCGGCCGACCCCTCGGACAAAAAAAAAGGATCACGTCCCATCTGTTTCCCAAAAGAAACGCACTGTTAAACAGCTTGCAACTCCTTTCCGTTTTCGGATTTTTCGAATCCTGGACCAAGCGTCTTGAGCACCCGCCCATAGGGAACAATATGGCTGTGGCTCAAAAAAGTGGGACCAAAATGGCACCAAAAGGCAAATGGAACCAAAGACTAAAACGGTTGGCCGCAGCTCTTTGATTTTGAGCCATATGGTGAGGGGCTCCAGTCGACAAGCATCAAATCGGAATCCCGCCTCAGCGGATCCTGGAGCCGGAAAGTTAGCTGTGGACAAAATGGGCGGGAGCCTCAAACATGGTCCTCCAGATTTGAGAGCTTAGGCTACTTAGGCTTAGAATAAGTTGCTACCCGATTTTCTTTCTTGTTTGTCTATTGTAGTAGTTTGGAACTCCCTCAACCAAAAAAGGGGTTAAAAAGGGCACTACTGGGGGACCTAGCTCAAAAATACCCAAATGATGTGCCACAAGTTACGAAATGAAGTACCAATGAAGACATGGATGCCCCAAATTTATATGGTGATGTCACAGTCATGTCCCTCCCCCCCCAATTAACATAGAAACTGTGGGAGGGTACCTGGAAGATCAACTTCCTCCTGAAGTTCTCAAATGTCAAATGCCATGTTAGTGGGAGAGAGAGTACCCTAAAAAATTGGCTGCCCCATATTGTGTGGTGATGTTCAAGGTTTAAGCACCCCTCCTTCAAACATCAGCCTCTGCGATTTACGCCTCCTGTGATTTTTGGGCAACGCCTGCACCACACTCCTTGCAAGGGTAAACGCACATGTCCATTCTCTGAAACTACACCGCCCATCCATAGCTAACGGCGCTCAGCTGCTATCAACTCCCCAAGGACAAACAAATCCCACCAAACTGCTGCCAGTTTGCAAAAATACTAAAACAACCGCGACGTTTTTTTTGAATCAAGAGGATTCATGTCAAGTACAGCACATGAGAAAGAGGGTACAGACGCTCCGCACATCCTGGTTGTGTCTGGTTTGTTGAAAACCACAAAGGCCTTGCGATCTTCATCCCACTTTAGGTCATTTTGGATGCCATATCTCCACCCATCGCTTTCTGCGGGGTTCCGCATATATGTCTCCTACAAACCTCACCCCTGCCAGACAAAACTCAGCTTACCGCGCAGAAAAGGAGATGACAAAACCGCGCAAAAACCAACCTAGGACCTGGTCTACCAAGCTGGTCAGCTGGCTAACCCATCAGCCATCGGAGCCATGAACAAAGCAAGACGCCCTCCTCGTGGGCCTTCTGTGCGTGTGGGGCCCCTCAAAGCAGCGGGTTCTCCCATTTGTGTGGACCTAGTGGCTGGGTCCGTTGTTCCAAACTCATTGAAACAGCAAAACCCAGTGATTCCCGTCCCCTGTGTAGATCGCCAAGGAAATTCCACCCTTCATCACCAACAAACGAAATGGCGAGTTAGCTACGATGGCTTGCCTGGGATTCAGTGGGGAACATGTCGTGCAACTTGAATCCTCCAGTCCCTTCCGTCCTGTCGGCTGCTTTGGCTTGGGCGCTGGGCCTCGCAGGCGGAGTCTCCAAGGGTTGGAGGGGGTTGACCGATCTGAGTCGTACTTGAAAGCGAGGGATCTCTCATCTCCATGTCCGGAACCCTTTGGCGCCTAAAGACCTTGACCCTTGCACCCCCCCACCAAACAAAAAAGGGGAAAAAACAATGGCTACTGGCCACCCTCTGGACAACCGGCACCGACAAACAAAGAACGGATTCTCCCAATCTAGGCTTTACGTGATGGCTTCCTCTGGTTACCTACAATTTCAACAACGATAGCATATGGTATCTGGAAGCAAAGGGGTAGAACATCCCCAGCCAAAAGCAGGGATGCCTACGAAAGGAAAATGAGGTCGCCCGCTCCTGTACGCGAGGTCGCCAGCTCCCCATGTGCGTTGGGCCAAACGTCGTCCACTCTTCCCACAAGGGCTTCCCATTGAAACGAACCGACCTGCCTTTTTCGACCCCCAACCTGCGTTTTGGGCCAAGCCGAAGGAAATATGCACATCTCACAAAAACAACTCGGGGTTTAACAAACAGAGGCGACCATAGATTTGAAGTAAAAAACATAAAATGAGAGTGTCAGGGCTTGACTTTCTCCACCACACTGGCAAGGCGTGTGCCAAGAGAAACATGGCATGATACGCATTGTGTATCATTATCAGCTTGTATCATGGCTTATCATCGTGTAGCATGTATCATAGTGTATCGTATCGTATTCTGCGCAGGAAAGCACTCCGCTCGCAATGTGGGAGGTCTGCTCACATTCCTCGTCCATGCGCCCATGCAGAGTTGTGCCGCTAGAATGGCTGCCGCAGTGACAATTTGAGGCTCAAGAAGTCCATTCTAAGTGGATTCTCGGATAATTTCTCGGCCAAGTTGGAGCTCCCCACGTCAAACAAAAAGGTAATTCTGAGGTCGTTTTCTGGTAAATTCGGAGTATTTTCATGAGTGGTTCCCCATTTTAGAAGGAAATGATCTTTCTCGTTGGGGGGTTCCTCCTTTGCCCAAAGAACCCTGGGACTAAAAGGCTCACCTCTTGGGGCCAAAAGTTCAGGTGAGCTTTGCACAAGTGAGCCTCTGACTGCTGTGGATGGTTGCGAACTCCGCTTCTCGCACCACCAAAAAAGAAGCCCTATGATGGTTCCCCTGTAAATAACCGAGCAAATGGTTTCAACCATGGTTTCAACGTGCGAAATGGATTTTGTCCATCCAGGGCCCCGATTAATCCGAAGTTAACGTTCAGCTTCGCATCTGCGATGCGCGCGTTCGCCTGCCGGAGGTCATTCGCCTCACGAGACTGCTTCAGGTCCCTTCAACAAAAGCCATCCTTAACTTCCAATTGGTTAAGACCCCTGGGAAAAAAAAAGAAAAACATATTTCCACTAGTGATCGATTCCCTTTATAACCAGCAGGGGAAAATAACAAATATTCTTAAGCAAATGGAAGTTAAAGGGACACTGAGCATGGGCAAGCCATTCTCTTCCCAGTGGCTATGGGCAGACTTGGGACAGCTACCTTGGATATAAGTAGAGCCCCAACCAAAAACCGACGAAAACTGATTATCCCCTGGACAACTGTCCTTCCAATTGAGCCAGCGCCTATTTTGGAGCCTGATTCCGCTGGTGAAGATGCCTCCCTGTGGCCCTCATTGAGAACGCCTAAGCCAAAACTGGGGTGGCATGAACGGAAATCACCACGGTCTGAAAGTGTGGTGCAATCCGAATTACAGTTTGGGTTCATTGACATTCCCCATCATTTTTTTATGGGACAGCTATACGACGTTTCAATTGAAAGGATATGTTTCACGGACGAGGTCGCAAGCCTCTTTTATGAGGTCGCTAAACATTGCCCAAATCGGTAGTTGAACAGCTCGACTATTGGGTGAATGTAATTTGCCAATATGCGATGCAGTGAGCCCAGTATACAATTTCAGATACAATTTCAGCTTCTCTCTAATTGGTGGTTGAATTGGTGGTTTAAGGAGAGGGTTTCCAATTACCCTCTACAAGGACCAGGGGGACAAATCCCCAAACCACCAATCCAAGCCACCAACTAAGGGACAATGCTCGATTGGTGGGGGCATCGTTTGCGACGTCAGACATTTACTTGCTGTTGGCTGGTACTCTGGTCGAAGCCCCAACATGTTGTCCAATGTTTGGCAATCCAGGAGGTCTGAAAATCGACCCCCCCCCACCAAAAAAACAAACTAACACGGACAATGGACAACTGGTGGTGGTTCACCAGAAAACCAAAAGGAAGGCCAACCTGCGGCCTCCGAACGCGCTTGTTACTTCATCGTAAGCTGCCTCCGGGCCGGCAGCCACATCCCCACTGCCGCCTAGCGCGAAGGCTCCGACAAGGCAGCCCTGGGGTCCTAAGGACCTAAGGCGCACGCTGGCAACGCCCAAAAATACTGTGGCAGGACGAAATCCTGCACCAATTTGAAACCATCGAAAACCATTTGGTATTGCAGGGGGATCATCATTCCAGGATTTCTTAGGTGATGCAGGATTTCGTCCATCCAGCGTAAGCCCTAAGCATGTCGAGTCAACAGCCTCTGCACAAAAACGATTGACCCTTGAGATGGCATCAACAACAATCCGGAAAGGGTCACTATGAGGAAAGAAGTGCCCTCTGGCATATTTGTACGAGCATGGAAAACAATGCGAACCGCTTGGAGATCAGATTCAGCATAAACATGTCTTGACATGGACGTGAAGAATCGCCGGCGCATGCATAGTAAAGATGTATTTACATCAGTCAACATCCTCTGAGATCATAAGACACATTTTTTCGGGTGGCTCGGAATTCAAACAGCGCGGCTTTGGCGGCCAGATGCTCTCAAAGCACAGACCAGTATGGCAAAGCTTGATGGCTTCCTCAAGGTTCGACCTCAATCCCACGCTAAAAGCAGAGGATTCCGCGCATGTTCTTCTCTGCGATATACCCAACTTCCGAATTGTTACCCAAATACAAGCGTTTCATATCTGTTGGGCAACCTGGGGCGTGGTTGTGGTAAACATGGCCAAGGAAACACACGTCCCTCAACTTCCCACGTCGCTGCTGACTGTCTTTCCGGTTTAACCGGTGTTTCAGCTGGTAAACCCTTCGAACTTCTAAAGTTTAGACTAAGATGGAAGCTGAAAATCCCTCATTTGTCGAGAAATGTCCGTGCCAGGTTCCATGTCGTATTAAGTTGTAGGGGGACCTACGTTCGGCAACCATAGGGAATCCTCTTTGGTGGGGCCGCTGAGTTACTTCACACGGCGGGTCTTGCCAGCAGACTTGTTGGGAATATGACGCCGCCACTGACCCTGTTCCCCAAGGCTCCAAAAACCATTCTGAGTGCGTTTAAACCCGCCTTATATCCAGGAAAGGAAGATCAACGATGCTGCAAGAATGCCACTTCTCAGGAATCAGTTGCTGTTGACTGGCGAAGCTGCCACTAAAGCGCCCATTGGACTTGCGAGATATTTTTGTCCGGTAAAGTGACAGACTCAAAAATACGCCGTATACAAATTGTGGTTTGAAATGAAACTACCCCAAAAGCTCCGCTTCCCAAATGGGTTTTGATGAACTACCAACTTCGCTCTCCACTGAAGCGGTCTTCCCAAAGTGCTCAAGTCCAGGAACTCGGGGAGTGAAAAACTATGTGTTGAGAACCCCCAACCCTCCATTTGGTTGAGACCCCCGGAAAAAAAAAGAAAAAGAAAAAAAAAAAAAAGTCCAGTAGTGATAGATTCTTAAAACCAATCGGGGAAAACCATATTCTTAAGCAAATGGAAGCAACATGTTCACTCGAGATGTTCTCCGTCCAAACACACACACACACACACACCTCGTACTTTAAAAAGGGGTCAGGTTGCGCTCTTCACCCGGGCCTGTCATAATCTTCGCCTCCTTCTCCTGACTGACCTCGGCCTCCTTGCCGAACGGGAAGTGATTCGATGAATGCGCACAATGCTTTTGGAGGAGACCCTTACGAAAACCAAACGGAGACCCAACAGAATCGCTGGTTTTGATAGCCCAGATCAATTTTCTGGTTGATTCAGGGGGTGGGGGCTGCACCGCTGCAAAAACCCTTACAAACCAAAAGGGGAATCGCTGGTTCCTTGCATAAGGGCTGGAAGCCACTGGGAAAGTGCCTGGGCATACTCGCCTCGGCCGAAGCGGTTACAATAATGGTAAATTGGGGAAAGGAAGGATCTGACAACTTTGGAAAACACCATCCCCTTGTGGTTTCCTTCAAAATGTTAAGGAGATTCATTAGCATGGATTCGGCAGCCAGTCAACCCATCAGGGCTATGGCAGCGTGGTGAGCGCTCTGTCCCCATGTACGGAGCCATATGGGGGTTGATCATAAGGTCCATGTAATTACATGGGATGACCATGGGGGAAAACCACTAAAAAGTAGTTTCCCACATGGGAAACAGTTATCCATGGTCAAAACTGGGGGCCCTAAATGGAATATCGATCAACCCACATATCAGGGAAGAATTGAGAGCCATGATCCGAGGCTAAGAGAGGCTCCATGGAGATCCCCCTAAAACCGTCTTTCACAAAAGCGGCGGTGTCTGTGAGGTTGTTTGTTGAGTAATTTGGCGGGCCCCCTGAAAAAAGACACACCCAAATACGGAAACCGTTTTTGGACTGCCGACATACTTACACCCCCTACAAAACCCACAGGCGCCTCCCCAAAACCATTTCTCTGAAGTCGCAAAGAATATCCGCCCACCTAAAACCAACACCCCACTCCGCCTAGGTTTGGCTGATTGGTTACAACGGCGGGGGGAGAGGTAAAAACCCCTGTATCCTCCACCGCTTTGGGGCTCTTTGCACCTCCCTTTGCCAGCATTCCCACGCTCATGACAGGGGCTCGACACCAACCTGGAGTCGCAATGGTCCAAGCGACCGAAAGATGGAGCCCATGAAACCCCCGGGGCAACCTTCATGGCAACTCCGATGCCCAGTGGATTTCCCATGGGAAAAAAGGGCATCCGATTTGATTTGTTTGGTTGGTTGACGTTAAAGGGGAGCCCTTGCCAAGTAAGCTCAGCTGACATCCCCAACAGCATATGATGCTCTTTCTAGTTCTCGCACCACCCCGCAGCCCTCGTAGAACCTGGTGGAACGCTGGTGGAACCCTGGTCCAACCCTGGTGGAACTCTGGTGGAAATCTGGTGGAAAACTGGTGGAACCCTGGTGAAATCCTGGTGGAACCCTGGTGGAACCCTGGTGGAACCCTGGTGGAATCCTGGTGGAATCCTGGTGGAACCCTGGTGGAACCCGGGCGGAACCTTACCTCAGGGCCGCCCCGGACCAGCCCGGAGCCTATCTGGGGAAAAAAAAAAAGTAAAAAGGGCCCCACTGGGCAACTGGGGCAACTGAAAAAGGGAAACCCTAAAGCAACTCTCCACATACTACCCCGAGCCCTGATCGTTTTCGATTTTGAACGGGTCACTGCTTGTTGAGCAGTGCGGCAGGGGGGGTTCTTGACACTTTCTGGACAAGCATCAGGCATAGTTTCCTTAAAGAAGCTGCTATGACCAAACCCTTGGACGGCAATTGTTGTGGTGCCCGGTGACAGTATCTTCAGCTGGGAGAAGCAACATCCGTGATCAGGATGTTGGTGCGCCCGGATTTACTGGAAGATTGCTTGGCAGGTATGGAAACATACAAGCCGGTGAGTGAGCGGTTGACGTCTGTCCAAATTAGGGACCCCAAATGTCGACCCGCGAACGACGGGCCGGTACTGTAGATGGACAAACATCCTGCACCAGGTGGCGATTGTTCGTAGGAGTATCATCCAGGCAAACTGGTGTGAAGCAGATGTTGTCCAACCACAGGGAACCACGACGGTTCCACCTGCAGATTCCTGAAGCCTACTTGTCCACCTGGGAATGGTGAAAAAGAGAGGCTTATGATTCCCAGAAGGGTGGGTCACAGGGTTTCGAACACTCTTTATAACCCTCCATTGAAGTCCCCTGGGAAAAATGGAACAACTCTAGTGACACCTTTAAAACCCCGAGTGGAAATCATAAAACAAAACTCCATTTCAGCAAAGTCCCCTGGAAAAAAAGAAGAAGAAAAAAAGCATCCGGTGATACCTTTCATCAGCTTCAATGGCAGGTCTAGAAATTTCGGAACAGGTTAAAGAACAAAAACCGGACGCGAGGGTCCTCGATGGGCTCAGGATCCATGGCATCCCCGGTGGGGCTCGCCGGAGGGCGGTTGGTCACCTGACCGGCGGCTTGGGAACTGATCAAGTTGAAAGTGGGTCAAATCGAGACCCAACCACTAAAACAACTAAAAACCTTGTGAAAAACCATGAGAACCACAAAATACCATTAAAACTGGGTTGGTTTTCTGAAGTTGAAATGAATAGGCCTACCGGCTTTCTTGCGCCTGCCCCCCACTGAGACGGTATAAGCACCCACACACAGCGAGAAGTTACGCCATGAGGCTTACACCCAAACACACAACCCTACTGTGAATGGACAAAATCCTAGTTGGAATCAATGAAACCCAATCAATATATGGAGAGATAAAGAAAAACAACTACTAACTGGTTCAGCATGTCGTCCATCCACAGTATTATCTTCCACTTGCTTAAGTCCCCTGGAAAATATATCTCTATTTCCAGTAGTGGTAGATTCCCTTTAAAACCACAAAAGAAAATGACACATACCCTGCAGCAATTGGAAGTTACCCCTATAAAATTAGTGGTTCGGCTTGGGTTGCAGGTCGAGGGTTGGTGTCACCTGAAAAAGACGGTCTCTGAACAAAAAACACAACATCATTAAATTGGTGCTTTGAATTGTTTGAAGCTTAAGCGTTGGTGTCACCTAAAAAATGGACCCTTGAGCATAAAAGACAAATGACCTGTGGCAGAGCGGTTTGCTGTCGAAACGGCTTTGTCTCATGGGCCAACGGGGATTATCCTCCCTTTGGTTTCCAAGCCCGGACAACATACTTCAACAAACAACACGCTCACATGTGGGTGTGGCTCAAAATTTAAGGGCTGGGGACGCAGGTTTTGGCCATTGTTTCCATCGAAGGGGCCCAAAAATGGGTTCCACTTTTTTGAGCCACAGCCATGTGACCTTTGGGAAACAGCTTGAACAAGGAACAAGACGAGACCGCGACCACATTTCAAGCGGTCAAGGCTCCAGCACGCCACCTTGATACATAGCTATCGTGTGGCTGCTAGACTCCCGGACTTCAAACACAAACAACACAGCAACAAGCGAAACTGCTAATCAAAGGGTCGATGAGCCAATCCCCCCCAACAAAAACAGATAAAACGGTGGAATGGGCCTGAACTTTGCCTTTCTGAATCACATGTTGAGCCTTCCTTCCGGATTGGACGCTACCATGCCTAAACAGAAAGTGGAAAAACGACAGGACGGCCTGTGGCGGCCGTGATTCAACGACCGTCATGCGGCAACTGAAGGTCGTTAGCCATCAGAACAAAGGTTGGGTCTCGTGCAGTGAGGCCGCTGGTCCAACGCTGGCTGCATCGCAAGCCAAAATCATGCTTAGGCACAAAGGAGTTGGGGGTGCAGTGTGGGGTGTGCTTGGTTCCAAGTACAAGCGTGGGCAATGCCGGAGGCTTGTGGCATTCGAACATTAAAGCTGAGGACTCTCAACGTGCACTAAATGGGGGGGGCGGGTTCCATTTGCCCTGTTGGAAGACTAGTGCAACTGGTGGACCCCCCAGGAGAAGCTTCAAAGCCTAGCGATTTGGAGTGGCTAAGTTGTTGTGTGTGGCACATATCCGTACTCCAGAAGCTGCTGTGCCGCGGAACTCTCACAACCCTCAAATAAGAGGTAGAGAGGTTAGAATAAGGGAATATACCCCTCTTTCTGTAGTCTATTTTAGTAGGGACCCTCCCCCAAAAAAGAAACGGTAAAAAAGGGCACCAATTGCTGGGGGACCTAGTTGGAATTTGGGTTGCTTACGGAAACTCAAAGGACTCAATCCATCTCAGGGCCAACCTGAGGAATCCTCAAGTCTCCAACTTCGGGGCTGCAACTGGACCCCCCCCCCGGTGCGGGAAGAGCCATGGGTCATGTGATCCACCGAATCCCCGAGGGGGAGGGGGGGGGAGAAAGGTCCTCCAACTCCATGGTTCAGCTTAGGGAAGATCTTGGTTGCTGCAACGACCCCCCTGCAAAGAGTGTTTAACTTTTTGGGGATTTAAAGCGGAAAACTTTTTGTTTTTGCCAAACAGTTAAAGTCTAGAGATCCAGCCCAATAGCAGTCAAGAGATGAAACCACAAACAAAGATCTCCAGGGTCACCCCCCCCCCATTCCATTTGCCATGGATGGTCTGCCCGGGTCGCCTACTCCAGTGATTCGTTCTCTATTTCCAGCTCAAAAGCAACCAAGGGAGCCCTTTGAAAGCAAGGATCACATGGTGAAGGGCAACCTGCTGGGTATGACCTGGAAGCACTAGGATCAGGGTGATCAGGGTGTGACCTGGAAGCACGTGAGGCATGTCGCCCAGTTTCCTCGTTTCAGCCAAAGGGCCTCCAGCAGAAGAGCTTTGCCTCCCTGCGCTTTGCCATCATCTCAGCGAGCAGGCGGCGAACTGCAAGGTCATTGCTGCTGTTGCTGTTGGTTTCCCTTTAAAACCACAACACAAAACTCAAAGAAAGACACACCCTGGTAGACATACCACTGCTTGGGAAACTGACGGGTTAAGTCTACCTTCGATGTAATCAACCAAAATCGCACTGGTTTTGAAACACAAGCCCACCCATTTCGTGGGGAGAGTTGTAATGATCTGGACCAATCTGGCCGCCCCGTAATTGCTGGTTGTGTGTCTTTTTTGCAGGGTACACCCTTTTGGGGCGTTTCAAGGGCCACCAAAGGGAAACCATTCCTTGTGGAGGTTCCCGTATGGAAAGACTCACCCCACCGGGGTGGCTAATTGCGATCCTTCACTGGAGGAAAACCGCCGCAAAGGGCAGCCCCGTACGGGTAAGGATTGAGGATTGCCTTGAACAGCCCATCCAAAAGGTGAAGTGCCACAGGGACGAGATTTAGCCTTCCCCTGAAGCAGGCGTCTGAGCTGTCGTTCCGCCAAGAACCCCCCGAAGAACAGAGCTTCTTCCCCAAACAAGAGGCAACTCATCAATTAAAGTTACCTAGGGGGAAAATGCAGGGGAACCCAGGGAACAGGTGGTGATTTTTAATTGCTTCTCCTGTTTTTGGTTGTAGTGAGAAACAAGTACTGCGGGTATTGAACAACTGGTTGGGATTTGTTCCCTTCAAAGGGTTGGGTTACAGGAAATTCAACAGGAAAACAACTTATTTAGAGTGTCTTCGGGACATTTCCAATAGATGTTCCTGTAACCAAACCCAGCCCCATGTTTAAAAGATGTGGAAGAATCCTAGGCTGTGGTTCTGGCCATTGGGGAACTCACAAAACTTGTTTCCGCAAAACTTGGGGACTCACTCATTTTCCTGGGGAGGCAATCGAAGATTTGCCTCCATGTGCGCGGATACGTCCCTTGGACAAAAATGGGAAGCATACTTCCAGTGATGGATTCCCTTCAAAATCAACAGGGGACAATCTCACTTGCCCAAAGGACGCAGAACTGAAAGATCATCACCTTTTGGGGCCATGACTCAAAGAAGGGTTGCCAAAAAGGGAAACCCAAAGGGTCAAACGGTCGATTCGCTTTGAACAACTGAGTGGACTGGCAATCAAAAGTGTCCAAACTCTCGATCGTCCACTAAAAATGGTCCAAACCCAAAACATACAAAGCCCAGGAAAAAAGTCAATTCCTGGGTTCCCTTGACACAAAACCAACCGGCGATACCAAAAAAAACAGGCGGCAGTTGGCTGTGGGTCAAAACCCTGTACCCCTGGTGAACATCAAAATAGGTGGCAAATGGATGTTCATCCACCCCAAAATGTGATCGCCATAGGTTACTAGGTTCTCCGGTGGAGAGGCTAAAATAAGGGTACCAACTTTTTCCTGTAGTCTATTCTAGTAGTTTGGAACCCTCTTAACCAAAAACGAAACGGATGAGAAAGGGCACTAATTGCTGGGGGACCTAGGATAGCTAGGTGAGGTGGGAATGAAACCCCAAGTGGATTCCCTAAACAAGGAAACCACCAGTGGGATGGTAAGGGTCCACCAGCAAGAGGATTGGTTCATGGCCAGCGAATGGAAGTTGACCGGTGGTGGGCCCTCGCACGGAGGAGCGCCACGCGCTCTTGGACCGCGTGGCGGAAGATCCAAATCTCCTGCCGGGTCCCTGGGAAGAGCCCCACGGTCGGGGAGGGGTTGAAAGTGGGTGACATCCCGAGGGATGGGACTTTAAATGGGAGATAGGTTATCTCCTGAGACCCTCACTTGGCTGTTGGTCAAAAATGGGTACCCTCCAACATGGCAACTGACAGGTTGTCACTTCAAAAGGAATTTAATCTTCCAGGTACCTCCCCACAGGTGCCATGTTATAAGGAAGGGTATCCAAACGGGTTGCCCGGGTAAATGGAAACAAGAACTAAAACCGGCGGTTTTCTGGTGGCTCAATTTTGACCCATACCTACTGGAAGGGTCCCTGGGTATGCGATGGTCGGGGGGTTGAAAGTAAATAAAATACCTTAACGGATAGGACTTTAAAGGGAACACCTTCACGTGTTGGGTCCCTGGGAAGACCGGCATGGTCTTGGAGGGGTTGGAAGGCGTAAAGTTCTTTGGAGGGATGGCATGTTTAAAGGGGGTTAGAAGAGGGCAAAATACCTCGGAAGGTGGTTAGTGAGACCTTAGCAGGGAGATTTTCCCCGCAAATCAAAGACACAATCAAATTGCCGCCCATTGGTAGACATAGAAGCCTCCACCTAGGACCATGTCTCCACCCTGCGAACATCCAAGGTATCCAAGGGAATTAGTTGGACTTCGATAACGTGGCTCACGTGACTCCTTCTCAGATCACTTCTCCGAACCAGAAGTCTCATAGAGGAGTGCGCTTTCAAAACCAGTGTCTCCCTTCTCCCATTCTCCTGCGAACACCTTCACTTGTTGGGTCCCTGGGAAGACCCCAGGATGGTCTTGGAGAAGGTGGAAGGCGTAAAATCCTTTGCAGGGATAAGATAGTGAGAAGGCCTAGATCGGGTGCTGAATCAATCTTCACCCAAAGTGATCTAAGGAATCCCCACGCTGCTCGAAAAGAGACTTCTTAACCATTTTTTGGGGATGGCTTCGCTTTTGTTCATTGCAATGCTGCTTCACGTGGGGTGCCCTGTGCCACCAATTTGCCACCATACACCACAGTCCTGGATTTAGGGAAACCTGGACTTGCCTCCAAACGGCATCTGGGTGAATTATAGTATGTCACCAGCCTGAAATAAGGTGGTTGGGGGGCTATTTCCCGCATAAACCACCATTTGGGGTGAGGTTGTGTGAGGTCGTCATAATTCACCCAGACGGTATCTGGTTTCAAGTTACCCCAAGGAAGACCGTTTTCGACCCGGAGAAACCACCGGTTCAAATGGCTGTGGCTCAAAAAAAACGGAATTCCAAGATGAAACCCTGGTAAGTGGAAACATGGACCAAAACCTGCGGTTTGCCCCCGCCTCTTTCTGATTTTGAGCCACACCCAGTTCAGTGGGGCCCCTCTTCAATTGGTACAAAACCCCCTTCCTGTCTGATTTTGAGCCACGCCCAAAACTGCGGTGAACGAAGAAAAGAAAACGACCTCCCTTTCCGACGCGTTTGGATGTGGCATCCTGGGACAGGGGGCCAGGCCGGCGGCTCAGCTAACTGCTTTCGGCCAGTGGGAAAGTGAGAGTGAGAACCACCCTACTCCAATTACCAAAAAAGCCGGAAAAAACATTAAAAATAAAATAAAATAAAAAGCGAGGCATAGAAAAACACGATAGGTTCCCTTTCTACAACATGATAGACAAATGGAAGTTTTAGGTTTGACAAGGGGCGCCCTTTTCGCTGTGCAAGCGCGGGCAACACAATCCTCCTTGTAGTGGATTGCAGTCAAATTCTTCAAGTAAAACAACCACTTAATGTGGCGAGTCAAAAGGGGTGTTCAATTGTCCCACCAATAGGATAACGTGCGTCTCAGCTGAAATAGCTCTAAAATGGCTGGTGGTAAAGGGGAATTGCTTGACATAACTATTGCAAGCGGTGATCACTCTCATGACTCCCCAATGCAATTCCACATCAGAGTCGATCACCAGGCTTTCCACGTTCCCTTGCAATTCAGAAGTCCTCCATGCATAGGTGGCCTTTTGGAAAAATCCATGGGTTTCCCTAATAAAAAAAAGGAAAAACAAATCTAAACCACTGGAACCCATCTATCTTAAATGAGACTAACCGATCAAAAGGACACCTATGCCTCCATGAGACTTTTCTCTGACCTCTCACCCACTGTCCTCTGCTGTGGGATCTGGCGCTTCGAACATGAGCTTCACCTCGCGGCCAGGCCCACATCTCGTGCTTGTATAAGTGTGTCTTAAAATAAGGGACCCTTAAACAGGTGTTTGTTGTTGTTTGGTTTCTCTTAAACCAAACCCAAACTCGGTACCAAAAAAAAGAGAAGAGAACAACAAAGCCATATTTGTGAGGAACACTGACCCTCATATGGTGGTTTCCTTTGGTCTGGAAAAGGCAATGTCTTAAATTGCCAGAAGCCCTGCAGGCAAAAACACAACAACACATGGTGGTTCTCGTGGATCCCAACCTCATGTAAGGCATCGTCCATGTGTTGCTTGATGTTGCTTGGGGTCTGACATCAATTCCGTGCTAAGATTTGTTTCACGGACCTGCTTTTTCCGTGAACTTTACAGTAAGTCCCCCTAGTTTGGAAACAGCAAGCTCACCTATGTTTGCCTTGTGTCTTTAGAGGCTAGCCTGTTTTGGAGCCAGTTACGGCGACCAGTTTAAATAAACAAAACAAAGGGACACCGCGTAATTTGGAGGGTCCCCTGTTTGGAGACGAACCCACATGACACTAGATGTCAGCAAGTAGTTGGCCCAGGGCTCTTCTTTAGCAACTTGGTAAACTCCAAAGGGCCCGAGAGATTGTGTCTGGATGCTGGGTTTGCCACGCAAAGAAAGACTTGAAGCTCCCCCCTTGCCCAACAAGAGCCAACACAAGCTGGATACAGGGCGTCTCCCGTGTTCCCCAACCATTGAGCGAATTCCGTTTCTTGCGTTGGCAAGCAACACTAGGCATGGTGTTCGCAGGGGCTCCTTGGGTCCAAGTGATGCTTACACTGCTGGGTAGTTCTTTTGGCGGGGAGAACAGAAATATGCAAAGGATCATCCTGTTTGGCCAGAAAACATGGTTTCATTGTGGAAAAGCAACTACCAATTCATGTTATCCCCGGATTAAGCAGAACCCCTGGTTGATGAATAGGGGGGTGTCCAATTCCTTTTAGTGGGGATTCAGACCACTTTTGGAGGGGTTTTCACCCCCCTAATAATGGGACGGGTTCTACTTAGATCCTGGGTCAACATTAGTTCGCACCCAGATTGGCTGAACACCTTAGATCTGACCGGCTTGCGCCTTCATTCATACGTGCCAGAGCCGAGGGTGGAGCATTTGACCCAAGCTGTCAGCAACTCAGGGAACCCACAAGTCACCCTAAGCGAGTCACACTCAACCCTCGGTACAAAAATGGTCGATCCCCAGAACCATGCTTCAAGAATTAAGAAGGCGGCCGCAACAATTTCTGGCTGAGACCTTACTAACCTTCATCTACCCGGGTTTTGATTGTGGCTCAAGTGGAGTTGACCCTGCTGCTCATGGATGTTGTAGGTAGCGGCTAACCACTGCCCGAAGATCAAAGTACCCGTTTCAGGTGTTTGGAGCGAACCAAATGGGAAACTGCGGAATTGTGGGATGTTCCCTAAACAAATCCGGCGAATGATCTTCTTCAGTCAGGGGCACCCAAAGGCCACTTAACTCATTCTTCCAAAGGAACAGAGTACCGGGTGTCCGGTAAAACACGCCTTATGCAGGGGGAACCCGTGTAGCTGTGAATGACTAGACCATGAGGGATATTAATATTCCTAGCAGACGTGCTTGCAGCCAGACATGGAGATGAGAAGTGAAGGATATGTGGTACCGGGCACACTAAGTGGTGAAGCAACCAGTTGTGGGTTCTTGGATTCTCGTGGTATCCCCCTGTTTAAAGAGGGGCGGGAGTGTCTTTACGCAAAACCAACGGCCCTTGTTTTCTTGGTTCCCGGTGTGCCCAGTGCGCCCAGTGCGTGCGCTTACGCTCCGAATCCAGTCCTTCACGTTGCTCACCGCTCGGAGCCAAAGGTCCTTCTCATCCCCGTTCCGCGCGCAGAAGCGGTGACTCAGCGAGGGCTCTTCGCGATGGATTCGCGAAGCGATGCTGCGGGGTTTCACCTTCATCACCCGTCTAAAAGTGGCTCTACATCCTATTTTGGCTGCCTTGAGCTCGGCAGCTCCAAAAAAGGCAGTGACCAAAACAAAACGCACACATGTACATTCCATTGGCTTGTGAAATGCAATGCTCCAGGTCCACTGCTTCAGCAGATACTCTTGGATCAATTGGTGCAAGCCGCACCCGAGGCAATCCAATTTCCGACGCGGGTCTGCAATGGTCGTTTTCTGACAGCCGGACAGCCCAAAGAATCCGTGTTCAATTGGTTCAATACAGAGGCACCCCGCACATGTCCTTGAAAAGAAGGGTTCAGGTCGGCGAGGGTTCGGAGGTCCCAACTGACTACTTGAATTGAACGAGCATCTCTCTATTTCAGGCAGCCAACATCAAGAGCTAAATGGGACAATGAAGATCTCAAGCCTTGGAACAGCCACATCCTCCGGTAAGAGACCTGACAAGAGGGTATCTCTACCTAAAGCCTGGTACCAAGTGGTCGCCGGAAACAATACAGGGCATGTTGGGTGGGCGTATGGCCCATCAATGCGGCTGGCTTCTTTTGAGAGGGCAACCGCTTTCTTTAGGGAAGCCAATGCTCAAGACCGCTATGCTCAAAACGGTCAGCTGGGAACCCACGAGAATTTGCACTTGCTACACCAACCACAAAGCATCCCCAAAGACCCTCACCCCGACATTGTAGACCGTATTCGGCCGAAAGTGTGGAGAGTGTGGGACCCTTGGAATACACAGAGCACGCCGCCTGTGTTGCAACCCCGGCCTGAAGCCTACGCCTACATCGGCAAGCCGGCGAGCCAACCCCAGCAACCGGTAGCAGCTGATTTTTGTGGGGAACCCCTTTTTGGTTGGTTTTAATTGAAACCACATGGAAAAAACACCAGTTTGGGGGTTGAAAAACAATGACACAGAGAAACTGAGGGCCCGTGCTGATCGATGCCAAAGACATTGCAATGCACCCCTGATCTGGTACTCACCTCATGCGAGCCCGCACGTGGAAAGCAAAAGGATGGCACATCGAACGCAACCCCGGCAGAGAAAATAAAATAAAATAAAAAAAACATACCCAACCTACATGTCCTTTGTATGGACAAAATGAACAACATATACAGCGATAGATGTCCATTAAGACCCATGGAAAATCAAACATCTTCATCTGGACGTCCATGTCATGGGCTTCTCAAACTCTTTGAATCTGAGACCGGACATCTTTCAGCAAGCCAACACCCCGAGAAAAAGAAAAAAACAGCCATCAACCATCTCACCTCTGGGTCCACGGTGGAATTTCTATCGCTAGCTCCGTGACCCAGGAGGGTCTGGAATATTTAAGGTAGGGGTTAGTAGAGCATCGAACAAAATGCGCCATGGTTCCAAAAATACCGTGGCGTTTTTTTGTACTTCTAGTATTTACAGTCAAGAAAGCAGCCAGAATATATAGCTGATGGGCAACCGTGCTGAGTCTCTGTGCATCTTGGGAACATCCTGCCAAGGCATTTCACCGTGAAAAGCCGCTTCCCTGAAAGACTTCGCGACGCCAACAAAAACGGCCTGCACCGCAGGGTTCAGAAGGTGCTTGACAGGACAGATCTAGTCACCCCATGGTCCAAAAGGACGCCAGCCGTCCATTTGAGAAGACGGGCATGGTTGCCGCTCACCTCAGGTGAGGAATCACCCAACATGAAACGAGGAAAACCATGGAGCATTTCACCGACCCGCCAGTCAGGTTCCACGGCAAAGTGGGTTGGAGAAGGAGATAATAAAAATAATCGCGTGATTCTCTTACTCATTTCCTTAGTGAATTGGCCACAAAAGGTCCACACGTTGTGTTTACCACTACAATGGCCCTCCCCAAAGAGCTTAAAGTGCAAGAAATCGACAAGTGAGCTTAGGATGACTTAACTTTCCGAAATACCCCACACCGTTCCACTTGTTGGGATGTGATGGTACTTGGTTGTGATGGTATTTGGTTCTCTTGAATTTAGGGGACCCTAACAAATTGTGGTTTGCCTGTTGGTTTCCCTTGAACACACCCGGGAAAACAGAAAAAATAGAAAGGTACCCTCAAAAAAGACACACCCATTTAGGCCCGAGGTCAGGATTCCAAGGACGGCTGTTCCACCTCCGGAACTGAGGACTCGCGCGGTCGTGGCCTCTGACAAGATCAGCGTAGCCAACTGCGACCGGCGCGAGCGGCCACGGAGCACGGCCGAAACCACCGCTCAGGGGGGTTGATGCGATATAACCACAGGCCATGTGAAGCGTACCTGGGCAAATTGCCATTCAAGCAGAAAAATATGGATTTCCCAGGAAAAACACCATCCTGGATACGATCGCTTTACCTCCCCAGGTGCGCTTGTTGTATAATTTGCTCAAAAAAACACGCTAAACAGTCGGCAGTGGCTTGGGGGAGTGGACACCGCGTGAGAAACAGAAATACTAACCTGCGACCGGTGGATTCCCAAACTAATGTCAGAATTGAATTTAGCCAAACGACCACACTTCTCTTATCAAGGATGGTTCCCCTTGCGGTGGGCGAGCCCCTCCGTGCCTTTCCTCAGCATCCGTGGCCTTCATGTTAACTGTGCTTCATTGAAAAGCTCCAAGCTTTGGACATGTTTAGCAGGATATCCGCTGGCTGCTGCCGGTCTGGCTGCCATGCACAGGTTCGCTGGGCTATGGCGCCTCACGGTCGCACCACTCATCACGGTACAGGGTCAACTTGGACTCGCCCCGTGCGTACCTGCCGAACTCTGGAGGCGCATAGAAACATTAATCCGTCAGGATCTACATTCTACATTCTCGCCACATCTGCGAGCCTGGTAGAAGCTTAAACCCCAAAACTAAGTGACGCCTAAAACGTGGTACCCTCAAAAACCTAGTGACCCCCAACCCAAAACCAGTGACCCTCAGTCCAAAGGTCCTAAAACATGACCCTTGGGTTTCCTTTCGGTCCGACTCGACTGATTCAAGCGACTTGGTCACGCGTGGAGCTCCACGTAGACGAGCTCACAGGTGTCCATCGCGGCACCGTGCAGGAGAAAACCTGCCTCAGATCGGACCGGATCGGTCGCTGGAACTGCACCCTGCGCGGGGGTCTGTGCACTTCCATGTTAGCTGGTGGGAGGGTAAAGGGGGGGAGTGGCGCGGGGGGGTGGGGTATCCAGGTGAGGGCTGAAACCTGGAGTCGTAGGCAGAAATGAAGGACCCAAAAAAAAACCATCCAACTCATGGTTTCCTTTCATGGGAAATTCCTTACTGAGCACCAGAAAGTCATCTAGTTGTCAAAACAAAGGGGTGAAGGATGAACCAGAGAAACAGGCCCTCATATATGTTCGCGGTAGGTTCGCAGGCAACGTTTTCCGCACCCCCCTCCGAAGTGTTCCTCCCCCCCTCCCCCAAAATCACAGAAAGCACCCGGAACCCGCGGAATTCCCCGCGCATCCACGGAACCTGCCCGCTTCAGCGAACTCGAAGCCCGACCCAAACCCACTCACACCTACAGGCCTGTTTAGTTCATCTTTGGCGACATTACAAGTGGGCTGCCCTCAGATCCCCCGCTGAAAGTTTAACTTTTAATGGGTCCAGTGGCAACTACCACTAAACACTAAAAGGCTAAAAAGCTAAGGGGATGGCTGGCTGGGAGCCACCAAGTACAAGTTCCCCTTCAGAAAGTCAACCGAAATCTGAGCAAAAACGACTTATAAAGCAATCAGCCAAGGGACCCCCTCCCCCCGCCCCCACCACGAGTGCTGTAGCACTTCCAAAAACTGGCGAATCTTAAAATGGTCAAGGTGTTCTTTCAATCATGTTTCAATCACCCCAAAACGACCTGGACAAGCGAAAACCATTGGGTGTCTGTTGTTTTCAACACCCTTTTGGGTTGGTTTCCCGGGAAACCGCGAGAAAACCGTTGCCATTGGGAGGGCCCCATTTGGGTGTGTATTAAGATAGGGGTACCCCGCAAAATGGGTGGGTGACTCTTGGTTTCCCTTCAAAACCATCCGTGAAGGGTACCCCAATTTTGAGATGCACCCTCGTCTTTCGCACTTTTTGGGGTCAACGAATCCCTCACTGAGGCAGGTGCCAGTATCCGGGTACTGGTGGCTTCATTCCCCGGCAAGGGCTGCACCTGCGGGTCATGTTGGGAAAGGGCTGGCTCCTTTGAACCTCGGCAACTTCGGGGGCCAAATGATCGAATGGGGGTTTGGGGTATCAAATTAAGTCATGGCCATGGGAATCAAGTCGTGGCCATGAGAAAATATGTCTTACTTTGGGACCGGTGTGAAGCTCTTCTACAAGTCCTTGTAAGCCACACTGCCGATCGAGTCCGAAGATGTCCAATCTGCTTGCTTGCGAATGAAGTCCAGGAACTTCAGGAAGTGCAAACACTTCGCAAACCCTTGCAAACTTCTTGAACCTGGCAAAAACCTGTACGTAGCAAAGCTGTGAACTCATTGTAGCCCGTCCTCAGATCCCCTGCTACAAGCTTAACTTGTGATGGGATAAATGGAAACCCCATTTAAACCCCAAAAAACTAAAAAGCTGATGTGATGGCTGGGAGCTACCAACGTAAATCAAGCTCCCGCAGCAGCTGGAATTGATGACACACTATGACCAGGATAAACCACAGGAAGCGACTGCGAAGCGGAAACTGTCCGCAGTATGGCGTCAGATCTCCAAAGGCCATAGGAACTCTTGTACTCGCTCCGTGGGTCAGGGCGTGTACGTTGAGAGGCTCGCGCTCGGGTGCCCGTTTCTTCCTGGGCTTGGTCTGCTTGGGAGGATCGTGTTTGTTCACACCCAGCTTGTGGGGCTTGAACAGCCGGCTCTGGACAAACATATCCATTCCGTTTTGGTGTCCATCGGCGGGAAACAAATAATATACGGGCCATCTAGAGGAGGACCCCCCCCTCAAAAAAAAAGTGCTCCTTGTGGATTCCCATTGAACCAACCTGAAAAGGGTACCCAGAAAAACAACCACAAATTGAACCCTCATTGCCATTGAGGGAAAACAGACCCTGATAATCCGCCAGGTTGAATCAGTAAGGGTCGACATTGTGCCCGCTGCTGTGCTCGCCAGGCAAGGATCCACCAGACGTCTTTTGGAGATCGCAAAGTCATTGAGGGAAGCAAGCTGGAACCTCAACACCTGTCAATCGTAACACTCTCGAATGGCAAGATAACTAGTCAGGTATGTAGAAAGGTACGACCACTGCCAGAGCAGTCTGATTGAAAGCGGGCGATCTGTTAGGTTTTATGTGTATAGTACTTAATTAATGTCTATTTGTGTGCTACGTTTACTTTAATTCTGTATCTTGGGGGGCAGGGGTTTGTACTGTTGCCCAGCCTTTCCCGGCCCGGTTTTCTTGGCGAATAGTTTTTGCTCCACATGTCTGGTAAAAATGCAAATCCCCCTCACTTCCTTGGTAGCCAAGGGGACTTCCCCCAAGGGAGCCCCAGAACTCGGTCACCTTGATGCGATTGCATCCGCCTCCTTGAAGCCTCAAAGGAGTCTCCCGTTAAACCTGTGCAACAACCCACAGTCGATAAGAATGCTAAGCGCAACCCATTGTTAGTTGGCAAAATGCTCAGATTCCTACCAGGCAGGATAGGAATAATTTTGGGGGCCCCCGTTTTGACCCGGGGCAACTTTTTCCATGTGGGACATATCATCATTTTAGTGGGTGTCCCCAATGGTCATCCCATGTAAAGGACTTTTGATCAACCCCCATATGGCTGTGGGTCAAAGCCCTGGTACCCCGCACCGAGATTCCCTTTCAAAATGAACCCAACAAAAGGGGGAGTTACCCACAAACGGGTAGGGTCAAAAGACCCACACCCATCTGCCACGTTCATTCACTCTTTCGGCTTTCGACTTGCTTTCGGGACCCGCCTGGATGGAAGACAGCGGGTATAAGGACTGGGTCACGTGGCCCACCAGGCTCCCGATCTTCTCCACCCATCGGTCCCTCTCCTGGAATCAATTAGGAAAATCCTTTTTGTTGGCTCTGGGAACAAGAACACATAAAACCATCCATGGATGATGAAAACCCTTAGGTAAATAATGGTGGTGAAACTAACCCCGATTGTTCCTTTAGGGCCCTTCCCGGCGGGCATGGCGTATTTGCTGTGAGGGGAAGGCCAGGGGCTGCTCCTTGGGGGTGTAGTCTGAGGGCCCAAGCTGGGACAACACATCCCCATTTCGGGGTTACTTCCGGAAGATCACCCTGGGCGGGGAATGAGTTCACCCGTCTCTCTCTTCCGAAGTTCGCCATATTTCGCCTTGATCCCACGTGGGGCCACGCGCCTGCCCAAACTAGCCCGGCAGTTTGGACATTGAGCAGGCCCAACTCGAACATCTCAACTTTGTGTCCAGTATGGTTTGCTTTTCGGTTGGATTCTCGGTTCAAGGGCCTGAGCTGCCTTCATTGAGTTGGCATTGCCACGGTACGAATCAAATTCTGGCTGCATTCATCTGTTCTCCTCCTTATCGCTTGACAATAGCCACGCACGGGCCCTGATCGCTGACTAAGCTGCCATTGCGTGGTTTTCCCTTTGCAGCCCGTTTCAAATTTGAACTGCAGGCTATCGCTTTTGGTCGAAATCTTATCGTTTTGCATGGGGTTGTGAGGTTTTAGGCAACCCCCCAGCCTCAGGCCAACCAAGATACGCACATCGTTCTCCTTCGATCATGACTTGGTTTACTAGTACCCCCCCCCCTCCCCAATTTTAGACCCTTACACTCTTCAAACAAAATACACGAGGGACCAAGGGAAATGAACCACTGGGAGGGAATTAAGGCGAAAAACAAACAACGCGGACCAAGAACTAAAAACACCGATATGGAAAAAGGAATATTTTTTGGCATTCAAATCACATCTCTGTTTTGATGTCAGGACCATCTCTTGTGCCACTTCAGGAAGTGTTGAGCCCTCGGCCACTTCCCCTTTTCGGACCTGACATGTACAGGGGTTGTCATACTTCTATTGCAAAAGGCCATGGAACTTCAGTGGTTGATCCTTGGGGGGGATACAAGAAAGGAATCCCGCACTGACAACACCAAATCGCTGATCAACCTTTGTCTTGGCCATACCAAAAAGGCCAAACCAACAGGTCCTTTAAGGGCATCAAGTGCGTTCCGTCTGGTAATCTCATGGGCCTGGGTCTGGGTCTACAACCATCTGCCACCCCCCCCCCCCCCAAACGGCACCTTAGACAACAAGGCAAAGATCAGTCAACCAGCACCAGCCCAGCCCACAAACTGCAATCCGCCACATGTCGAATCTGTCTCCTTGTAGGCGTTGCCGCCAGTGCACGCAAAGTAGAGGCACAAGTCGTGCACCCCAGCTCGGAAGACCTAGATAGCCGGTCAGAAGCAAGGAAAACAAGCACATAGCCGGAACTGCGCCTTGGTTGCGCTACTCTTGTCGGAAAGGTCAAGTGATGATAACTACTTTTCGTGTTGGAAAAGTAAGGGATATATGGGACAATTAGCAAAGCTAGCAACAAGAGTCTGCATACACTCAAGCCCATTTGCGTGTGTGTCTTTGTTTGGAGGGCACGCTGGGGCTGGTTGAAACGGAAGCCGCCGGCAGATGAGGCGGCACTCGCTGTTGCACAGCTGGGGCGTACCGGCACCACATGTCCACAAATGGCCGGGTCTTTTTTTGAGGCTACCCTTTTTGGGGTTGGTTCAAATGGGAAATCAAGAGAGAAAACCGCCGATTTTGCTGGTTCTATTTTGAGAAGCGGAATCTGACCCAAACGAGAGACGAGAGAAGCGGAACCTGCGCATTCGGAAGAAAACTACAGCATTGCCAAAAATGCGTCGCGGAGTACAGCGGTTTTGCAGCAAATTTGCATACTTCGATTCTAGATTTCGAACGATGCATTCTTACAAAACAAAGACTTCCCGTAACCAGAACGTTCTGCCCAAACTCACGCTTTAGGTAGTCTACGTTGATAAAGGTAACCTATGAATATAGACAATGGCTGCAAACATCTACTGCAACATCTTTGAGCCAGTTCCCTCGGCATGCAGAGTGTGGGGGATTATGGTAGCTTCGATTTGGTTGACCCTACATAGGTTCTAACAAGCTGGAACACGCCGGAGAAAAACTGCGTATGATTGGAAATCAAATCGGCTTGTGCAAAACAGCCTTATCAAACAAAAGGTGCCTCTCTCAGTCTGCCCTGAAAGTAAGCTCCCATCAAAACTCAACTGACAGTGGACGGGTCAATCGATTCAACTCGGTTCCAGATGTGAAGGCCAATCCAATTTTCCGTACTCCGCCTGGGAATGGGATAAAAAACGGTCATAACCCCCCCTCCCCCCAAGCGGGGTTGCAGGTTGGCGATTTGTTCTTACACAGAACCACCTTTATGACCGAACCCAGGCGGATAAGAAATCCCAGGCGGGAAGCCGTTAAACCACTACAGAAAATAGATTGCGTAAACCAAGAAGATCTGAGGCCTTTTGAAGACCCAGTTGAACTGAATGTCAAATTACTAGTATCAATGCATCGGCACATGCCCAGCGTGTCGAGCTATCAATCTGCACAGGTTCACGAACTGATGGGATGACTCAATCTATCATTGCAGAATTGGCGTGTTGCAACTGATAGACCTACCCTCCTCTGCTCCTTGACTCCCAATCCAGGCAGTATGCCGCAGTCTGGGTCAAAACTCGATCACCAGGATTCAAATGAGCCGTGTCAAAATAGGGGAGCCCCGAAACTTGCTAGTTTTCTCTTGGTTTCCCTTCAAACTCTGAAAAGCCGACCCTCAAAAAACACACACACCCTTCCAACAATACGGTGGCCACTTTGAAACCATGGAAAACCATTGTTTGTTGGTGATTACAAGGGAATCATCATCCCAGGGTTTCTTACATAATGCGAAAGGGATTTTGTCCATCCACAGTATGGGTGCTAACATCGATTGGAGACCTCTTGGTGGCCATGATTTGAATGAAGGTGTTCCCTATAATAATTAAAAGACACGTACTTGGCAGACCCTGTGAGTAGACAACCTCCTACAGTTGGAGGTGGTTTCGCTGTCCCAACCGGTACTGGAAGATTGCCCATTCGAGGACACTGAAGCAAACACTGGAGCAGTCCCCCAAAATGGAACTGGGAATGAGGGAATGGTCCCATAAACCATCCCCTGTGTTTTCCGGAGCCATTGATTCCCTCGAAACCCGGGTGACTTCGATTGAACCAGCCAGCAGTTCAAGGAATCACTCGGTGTGGGTTTGCGGTGAAATTCTTTGTGGTTGGCTTCAAAAGAAAGCCGAAAAGCGGTAGTCACGTGGCTTTCCAGCCGCAAATGTTGTATGCTGCCCTTTGGCTGGTTGGCGGACTGGCATGGCAGTCCCTTAAGACCGGCCACCAAAACGAAAAAAACGCTGGCTTCCCTGTGGCGTCCCGTCAGGGCTTTCTGGACAGGACCACTGTGATACAACAAAAAAGGGGCCTCCCCAAAGAGGCCAAAAGCAAAACCCCCCCCAAGCCAAAGAGGGATCGGATTTGTTGGTACCACAGATTTGTTGGTATCACAGATTTGTTGGTACCCAAAGAGGATTTCTTGGTATCACAGATTTGCTTCATAAGCCCCGGCTGGGTGATTTCACAACCTCGGGAAGCCCCGTCGAAACCAAGGGGTCCAACGTGAGAAACCGCCGAAACCGCCGAAACCGCCACCAGGGCGGCACTAGGCCGCCGCGCAGTTAATTTGAAGACCGCCCAATAGGCGGAGTGCTGCAAGGTCTTCACCTGGAGAACAAACAAAAAACACTTTTCTGGGTCCGAGGAAAAGGAATGGACTGGCCCTGCTTGAGGTTTAACCAAAAATCATGTTATTGCTTCTGGCCCATTTCTTGAAGCAGATCTACCTTTCAATTCGAAACCAAGGATGGCTGGACCCCAATGCCATGTTCCTGTTGTCCGGGTTGGCATGTCCGACTTGGGCAAAATGCGATGCAGTGCTTCAGTCACCCCTATAGGCAAGCAGGACACACCACACGACATGGCAAATTTGACTGCTTTGGTGGTAACTGGAGGGTTCAGGAAAGCAAGGTGACGCATGATTCCGATTATAACTTAGTGTCTGGAAGCACTGGATAGGCTTTGACCAGTGCTGAGAAACAAATCCCTGGAGTCATAAAGTTTGGCGATTCCGACTTTTAGGTTCTCCGAATGGGCGGCCTTCATTTTCCAAAGCAGGCCATTGTCCTCCATACACAGCACCCCAAACGCTAACTCAAAGGCGATGTTGAAACCATCCCAAAAACTGAGCCCTGACAGACAACCAATCCATGTTTTGCGGTTGTCCTGGCAATAGGGAATCGTGCAAGCGTCACTTCTACTACCCTTTTGCCTGGGTCAAAGGTAAGCCTAGCATGGAAGCACTGTCCATGTTAAAGGTCCGCAACGTTTGTTTATCCACATTCCGTTAAGGGTTGATTAACATAAAAGGGTCGCAATGTTAAACCCTCATGCCCTGTACCTTTCCCAACAACATTCGCTCAACTACCGAACAACATGCATCCCCGTTTAGGCCAAGCCTCGCGCTGAGGTCCTCTTTGGGCAAAAAATGAAGCCGACAAAACCATCCATGTTGGGAAGACGTTCTGCCTGAAGGTGGCCCCTTGCTTGCCCCATTTGGACCAACCTGAAGTTGACAAACCAGAAAATACTGGTGCTTTCCATGGACACTGCTGTGGGAGATCCCAAAAAGAAAAGTTGGAGGAAAACCCTGTAAACTTCGACTTCCAAAAATTGTTGATTTGGATTGGTGGTTTGGTTGTGAAACGGGGTGGTGTTTCATCAATTTCTACAAGAAGCAGGGCAGCAAATCCAAATCCAAACCAATCCAAGCCACCAACCTGACGGGTTCCATGAAACTTGTAAACAATGCAAAAACACATATATATATATATATATGTATATGTAAATACATATATATATATATATACATACAATACTGTATATAAATATATATATATATATATATTTATTGGGTGTAGACATGGATTATAACAAATAACACAGAAGAAGAAAAAAAAGGAAACACGAGCCGGCGCTCCGCCTGGCACTTCTCCACCAATGAGAAGGGAGACCAGGCGCGGCTGATTTTGCTGGCCTCGCCTGCGAGGGTCCCAACGTTGCGACTCGAAGCTCACAAAGCGGACGAGGACCGTAGGTGACGGACCTTTTCTCGGTTGCTCTCTGCTCCGCTAAAAGTTTAGATGGGGTTCCCTGGCAAAGGCTTCATGAAACCAATCTACACCGCAGCCCAGCGATTTTTTGTTGATTCCAAACTAGCCGGAAAAGGACATCTATGATGACGACATACACCACGTTGCGGTGGAGTGCTGGAGCAAAAGGCCGGGGTTGCAGAAACCAGGCAGCCCAAAAAGAGTCACAGGAGAGGGTCGAGCATGGTCAGCTTAGTCAAATAACTTTGGACACACCAAAGAGAAACAACATTTAAATAGCGGCTTCTTCTGCATGCGTGTGCCGTCGTGTGTGGCTTGAGCAGGTCTGTTGGATCCTGCAAGAAAGCTTCATCATGAGAGTCAAAGCTCGATATACCCGAGCTTGCAGAAAATTTGGCAACTTCTCTTGGCGCCTTATTGCGTATCCAGTAGCCATCCACAATCCATGCATGCAACTGTCCGTCCGTTCGTGCATCCATCCAGTGAGCCGTCCATCCCGCTTCCTCTCTCTCTATCTCTCTCTTGGTCTCTGTGTCTCTTTCTCTCTCTCTCTCTCTGTTATCTATCTCTCTCCCTCTCTCTCTCTCGTTCTCTCTCTCTCTCTGTCTCTCTCTGTCTTTCTCTCTTGGTATCCCTCCCAATTCCTCTCTATACCCCCCCCCCAATTACACATCTCCATATCCCGCTAGTGATCTTTATGTGGAACTCTTAATCTCTAGTCATCCCTCTCTGCATTGGAACCTCTCTATCTGCATGAATCTTTTGTCTCCGTGTCTCCATCTCCAACTCTATCCATCTTAATGCTTTGTCCCGCACACTTGGGCAAAGAAGATCCAGCAACCAGGCCGCAGTCCCTTCCAATGGAAACCCAAAGAAGCTTGGCTAAACACTGGGTTAAACATGGCCCGGCCCAGCCCTACTTCCCGTATGCCGAAACCACCCATGGATGCTTGTGTACCTGAGGCAAGCAGCAAGAATCCACGAGGTTGCCTATAGGCCACAGGTTTCTAAACGAGTGGATGGGTGTGAGAAGGAAACCCATGCCTTCCCCAAGCCTCTCCCTCACCCCTATGATTGGGTGTGGTGAGCAAAGGGATAGATTCTGCCAAATCCACGAAGGATTGACGACCATTCCAAGTCGTTCAACTCTGGCCCTACCCACTTCCAGTCCCTCATGATCCAAAAAATGAGTCCTTACGGTCTGATTCAGATCCATGCATAGGTAACCCTTGGAATGTATACGTCGGTTGCTGTTCACCCCTCTGCAAAACAGTTTAACTTTGTGTGGGTCCAATCCCGAAAAAATCCGACCTGTTTTAATTAACAAGGTAAAGTTCAATGATATTAAATGGCCACAAAGCAAGAATCAACAGAACCCACATTCCATAACCCAAAAACGGGCCTCCCCCCGGCGGCTGCATGGTAAAGCCATTGGCCTCAGTCCCGAGTCCCGAGTCCGATATGGGGCACCTTGGGACCTGCGACGCCAACAAAATAACTTGACAGAAGTGAGGTAGTGGGGATGGGACTCCTACCTTGGTATCACAGAATTCGGGTTGTGCCACAACCATACTGCAAAATAACATGGAAACACCAACAAACCTATCAGCTTCTGGAGGAGCCTCCTTTTGCAGGACCACAAACACAGCTCCATGTTCATTTTTGGGGGGGTAGAAGGGTGTGGGCGTCTTTGCAAACAACTTATTGCTCCCCCTACTCACTCCCCAGTTGACCTTCACCAGAACAAAGGCTCCAAATTCGGGGCTCAATTGGCGTTGTTTTCTTTCTCGCAAAAGGGTCCCACAAGAAGCTCGGCCCCTTTGGAGTACTTCACACCGCTCGCAAGATGCTTTGCGGCTTTGCACCGCTCAGAGGCGTGAGAGCAGGAGCCGATCGAAAGAGCGTTCAGAACATGTAACTGGAGGGCTCTTCCCCCTTTCTTGCGGGAAATTTCGTGACTCTCCCCACGGTGTCTCGGAAATTGATAAGAGACTACGCTGTATTTAGATCGAATCTGCAAGCAAGATGCTTTAAGGCGCTTCAGACAGGATGGAAGCAGATCTGGTCCCCTCAATTCCGAGTCGAAATCCGGGACACTTCGTTTTGGGTCTGATCTCTGCCAACAAATCTCAGTCAAGTAAGCTTGACCTGGTCCTTGCTCAAATATTCTGCCTATAGATTGAAGAAAACGTTTTTCTTTTTTTTGCAAAGGCCGAGAGAACGATACCTACAGCTTTCAGGCAGCTGTGGCTGTCAGCACTTGTTTGCACCAAGGAGGGCTCCTGAAAACTCGAGATTTTGTCACCCTTGACCTCAATTCAGGCTGTGCATTGATTGGTGCGGCTTCAAAAAGCCGAATGGCAGTCAATGACCGTCTACCTTACCGCAAGCAGGGCAAGGGTATCCTGAGCTAGCATATTCACTTGAAATGACAACTTCTCAAAAACAAACAAGCAAGCAAACAATCAAACAACCAACCAATCAAACAATCACAAGACAGGCAGCAGGAAGCAAGCAAGCAAGCAAGCTAGCAAGCAACCAAGCAACCAAAACAACTCAAACTAAGAAACAAAAAAGGTCAAACACAAAAACACAAACAAGCAAGCAAGCAAGCAAGCAAGCAAGCAAACCAAACAAGAAAGAAGCAACGACAATCAAATAACAGTTACTTTGAACAGGAAAGAAACGCAGGCAAACAAGCAAGAGAGCAAATAAACAAGCAACCAAAAGCCAGCAAGCAAACAACCAAACAAACAAGCAAGCAAACAAACATAACAAAAATAAGCAAAGACAGGCAAATAAATATATATATATATATATTTGCTTAAGCAAACAAATAACAATCAACAAAACAGCAAGCAAGTAAACAAACATACAAACAAGCACAGCAACGACCAAAAAAACATCAAAGATGCAAACAAACAAACAAACAAACAAACAAACAAACAAACAAACAACCAAACTAACAAAACAACAAACAAACAAACTAAACACCCAACGAGCCAACCAACCAGCCAGCCAAGTAACAAAACAAACACAAACACACAAGCAAGCGAGCACGCAAACAAACACACACACACACACAAACACTCAAACAAACAAGCCACACAAACAACCCCAAGCAACCACGCAACAAAGCAACCAAGCCATGAAGCAAACAAGCAACCAAGCCACACAAACAACCCCAAGCAACCACGCAACCAAGCCATCAAGCAACCAAGCAACCAAGCAACCAAGCAACCAAGCAACCAAGCAACCAAGCAACCAAGCAACCAAGCAACCAAGCAACCAAGCAACCAAACAAGCAAGCAAGCAAGCAAGCAAGCAAGCAAGCAAGCAAGCAAGCAACCAACCAACCAACCAACCGAAACAAAGAAGCCAACAAACAAACAAGCAAACCAACAAGCAAGCAAGCAAGCAAGCAAACAACCAACCAACCAACCGACCAACCAACCAACCAACCAACCAACCAACCAACCGAAACAAAGAAGCAAACAAACAAGCAAACCAACAAACAGGCAAGCAAACAAGAAAACAAGCAAACAACCAAATGAACAACAAACAACAACGAATTGAAAAAACAAAGAAGCACATACCTAAAACAACGCAATGAACCAGCAAACAAAACAAAATAAACAAACAATCAAGCAAGCAAACAAGCAAGCAAGCAAGCAAGCAAGCAAGCAAGCACAAACAACAACGAAAACAAACAGGCAAGCAAAGGTAGAAACAACCAGGTAAGCAGGCAAGCAACCAAATAAACAAAAAGACAAACAAACAACCAACACAAACAACCCAACCAACCAACCAACCAACCAACCAACCAACCAGCCAGCCAGCCAGCCAGCCAGCCAGCCAGCCAGCCAGCCAGCCAGCCAGCAAGCCAGCCAGCCAGCCAGCCAGACATCCAGCAAGCCAACCAACCAACAAAGACAAACAAACAAGCAAACAAACAAGTAAACAAACAAGTAAAGTAAGCAAACAAACAAACACACAAACCAACAAACCACCCAACCAACCAACCAACCAACCAACCAACCAACCAACCAGACAGACAGCCAGCCAGCCAAAACAAACAAGCAAGCGAACAAGTAAACAAACAAGTAAGCAAACAAACAAACACACAAACAAACAAACCACGCAAACAACCCAACCAACCAACCAACCAACCAGCCAGCCAGCCAGCCAGCCAGCTAACCAACCCAAAAACCAACCAACCAACCAAGCAACCCAACCAACCAACCAACCAACCAACCAACCAAAACAAACAAATATACAATCAAGCAAACAAGGAAACAAGCACACAAACAAATACAAGGGCCTGGGCCAAGCATCAAGCTGGTTGGCTGGTTGACTCGGGGCCACGCGTAGAGGGTCACGGTCATCTGCTGAACGGACTCCTAAAATGGGTGTGTCTGAATATAGGATCAAAAATGGCGGGGGGGGGGATGTGGCTGTGGATCAAACATAGGTACCCAAAATGGAACCCTGGTAAATGGAAACAACAACCTAATACCTGCGGTCCCCTGGTGACTTAGTCTTGACCGTTTGCCCTTTAAAGAAAGGGTACCTTCACAAATCACACACACACACACATGCACACAAACAGGGGAACGATTGTTCGGAGGTGTCCCTTAGGAAACAAATTATCTACTTCTCCCTACCCCAAAAAAGGGCCTTGAGCCTCCCAAACAACCGAGCCCCGAGGAAATCCTGCCGCGGCAAACGTGTTGGCCGCTGATCAGCAGATATTATCTGGTGCCTCACAAGACGGGCAAAAGGAATTATTTCCCCTGTGGCTTGGTTTTTAAATGTTGTGTGACATTTGGCACCCAGATTGGGGCAACAAGGAGAACCCCGCCCCATGAACGTGCCGGAGGTTGCTGGTTCGAAGCATGTTGAAGGAGGCCATGTTCTTCTCTGCCATGTTCCAGGTGGGATTTGCTACCAACTAACTCTAGTAACCCTCTTACAAAATCGAAGCACAGCTGAACTCTTCGACGGCTCCAAGCAATGCCTGCCCAAGTACTCTGGCAAGTAACTCTGGAACTGCTAGGCTGGACTTGTGTCTTGCACCTAGGGAAGCCTCCCTACCGTTCCTTCAGGTCAGGCAAGGCCATCCATTCTGTGTAGCCCCAAATGTCTATCGAATCGGAATCTTTGCGAGTGACTATAGGCAATTTGGGGTTCACCAAGTAGTTGTTGAGGTCTAGCAAAATTCCAGGCGCTTTCATAGCGGTATGTGGCTGAGTGGCTGCATGTGAAAGTGTTCATGCAGCACTCATGTTTGGTGAACTGTAAAAGGAAACTACACTTACAGAACATCCCTGAACGCTGTACCAAACACATGGCAAAAAGCAAACACCGACATGACTGTGATGCTCTTGACACATAGTGCGCTTCAATTATCACTGCCCTAATCAGGATTTCGAACATCCCGCGTTTATGTTCGCGTCAGCGACTTAGCAGGCGGATGTCTTGGCGATTCTTCCATTGGAAGCGTGCAAAAGCTTCATAACAGAACATCGCCCTTGTGGAAGCAAAAACGGCTCAAACAAGCTGTTTAAATTGGCGTTGGGTCGAGTGCCGCCTAGAAACATTGGGCTTATGCACCTTGTGTACAATCGCGGCTGAGCAGAAATATGCTGGCGCGTCCGAATGACCATGGAGAGGAGGAAATCAACATAGCTAACACACGGAGCGCTGCAGAAGGGTGTGCATGACCAAACAAGTCCTCATTGCAAGCCTTGCACACACAAAATGAGCCCCCCTGTCAAAATGTCAAGGCTTGAAAGGATGTCTTCAACCAGGGTTTGGCTAACCGGTCTAAACAGTCTAAACACCTGTTGTTTGAACCTCCTTCGGGTTCTCCTTTCAAAAGAGCCAGTCTCCAGTTGCTAATGACACCCGATCTTGCCCCAACCTCTCCCAAACCTGTGGACACAAATTTCAGAACTCCCCAGCAGGTTATATCCAGCAACGCAACGAGCCCAAGACCACGGTGGCGTTTTTTGCAGTTTGTCCAACGCTCAGACCTAAAAGCCAAAACGAGCTTAGTTCATCCATCGCAGATGCAGTACTCAGGTGACTGGATACTTAAGCACCGCCTGGCAAACGGCTGAGGTAGACAGAAAGTCACATTTTCGGACTCGTATGCTTGAGAAGACCCCAGACCTCCAAAAGTATCACGCCAGTTGGACCAACTCTGTTGACTAATGTGCACGCACGCACACACACACACACACACACACCTTACTGCGTCTGCAAACCCACACCCCAAAGTGTCCTCCAGCTTGACCTGCATCAGGGTCCCAATCATCTGCCTCAGCCGTCACCCACTTCACCGTGCGCCTCAAAAACACCACCCAAACGCCCACCTAAAAACACTTGCGTTCGGTTTGCGGGGAAACGGTCCACGTAGCACACCTTGCCCAGCAACATGAGCTGCAATGGCTGGCAAGTGAAGCAGATGCTTCAAATGGCGGAGATGTTGCGGGGGACCAGTGGGGTGGTGCAGGATGATACTATAAGGCCCCAGGGCACAGATTGTCGACAGCCCGCCAGTTGTTGCGCGGTGAAGCGTTTACTTTTGGTGTGCCCTGGATACTTCGGATATATTAGTGAATTGTTTGATGTTTCTATTGCTGCAAACATGTTTCTCCGTTTGCTTGAATCCCCTGGCAACATTGATCAAGTGGTGATAGTTTCCCTTTAAAAGCAAGGAGGATATTTAACAAATGCGCTTAAGCAGATGGAACTGTTCACAAAATCGGGCCTAGCTTTGACGTCCACTTGAGTCATAACTACAGTTCCAAGGAATGCAGTCATTGCAGGAACCTCAAAGACGGCCGCCTCTGTTGATCTTTGGGAAGCAAACCTTACGAATCTCCAGCTGATCAAGTCTGACTTGGCTCACCTGTATGAATCAGCCAGTGCTATCTATGGGTTTAGGTTAGATGCTGCATTTGCGACCAAGCAAAAACCAACAACAGGGCAGCTGTGGAGCTGTGTGTGTGACCTAGCTGTCGCGTCAGGTTTTTGACTGTCTGATCGGCTTCAATGGAACACATGGCACTGGCAAATGGAGCTTGGAACCAAACCGAAAAACCAGTGGAATCCATCTGCTTGGCGAAAAGGACGAAAAGCCTCCAGTCTCTGGGGTTCGGAAGCCTTGCAGAAGTTCTTTGGAAGCTTTGTCTGGGCCTTGTCCATTTGGAGGTCTCGAACATTCCAAGCCCTGTCGTCGGTGTGTCCAATTTGTTGAGGTCCGGTACCCTTCCGCGGTCGTTTTCAAACAGAAACCACTGGAAACCTCCCACTCTTCAGTGGACGTTGAGACACAGACTTCGCGGCACTTCCTAGTCACCTGCAGGAGTTTTCCCAAATGCAACCTCATTGGTGCAAGTCCCATACGAGGGGACCACTCTGAACTCTGAAGCTCATTTTCCCTAGCAAGTCAACGGGGTCGCTTGTGTCAGATTGCAACAGGGACGGAAATTTCAGTTTGCCTGTTCTTTCAGGCAGTGACATCCATTTGTCCAAAAGGACACCTAAAGCCCATTTTCAGGAGTCCATATTACAGTCCACCCATTTGTCGGTTCCCACAAGGCTAAGCTTCCCCCATCCCCCAAGTCGCTCCATTGATGAATTCCATTGAAACGATCGCCACTGTTGCAGGTTCCCTTGAAAAGTAACCTAACAAGGGTTGAAAATGCAGAGAAGCCGGCAAAATTTACTACCTTCGGGTGTGGGTGTGTCAACCAAAATTGGAGGGAGATTCAACTGCTTGGTTTCATTTTCCCTTTGCAGCCAACCGAAAAATAAATTAAATGGATTTGGCAGGTTCCAAAACCGGGACATGGACCCAACACCCGTGTTTTCAAATGGGAAGACTGCTTCACCAACGACCCACGGGCCGACGGGCACCACTTCTGCCGCTTCGCTCGGGTTCCAGGCGGCTCCCCGATCATGGCCTCCGTCTCTGCGGCTTGGAAAGTGGGCACCTGGCCGAGGCCAAGTTGAAGCTCGCTCGAAGAGCACTTGGCGCACCTCGTGCCTCCCAAAAGACCCGACAACAAAAGAACATATGTATATATATATACGGGTATGAACATATATGTGTATATATTACAAACATATATCTATACATATATATGTATATATATATATATATACATATATATTATTCTTCCAACAACCGTGTTGAAAACGGTTTGGGTTCACAAAGCCTGCGGTTCCGTGTCTCATGCCGATTCCTGAGTTCCCTGTGAACCATCATTACAACCTAGGCCAAGGGACCTCCCTGTGGCAAAACTTTGCTTTTTGCGTCCCCGATCGCCCCTTCAAAGCAACCCTCTCATCCACTGCGAGAGGATCCATAGAAGAAACTGGTCTCAACCAGGCAGGTTCAGTTACTCACTTCCTGAGTTGGCCGGAAAAAACAAAAAAAAACTGGAACTTGTTTTCTACCACCAAACTCGTCCAAACCCAAAAAAAAATGACAAGTTCATGAACTTAGAAAGTGGGGCTCCAGTTGTTTCCAGTGTCCCGCGTTTTGCTGGGGACCAACCCCCCGGAGCCACCGGGGGGGCAGTGACCCGGGGCCCCACACCGCGCGGAGCCGTGGCCCGGCTGGCAGCTTGCCCCGCAAGCCGCCCGAGCCTCAAACGCGCGCCGCTTTTGGGCGGAGAAACGCACAAAATGCGGATGGTTGCTCCCAAAAAAAAGCTGATTTAGATGGGTTCATCTTGAAACAAATGCGGATGGTGGCGAAATCCAAAGAAATCGCTGCGATTCCCCAGTTTAAATACCAAGAAACACTGGCTTCAACCATGGTTTTCAAGCTGTGTGAAATGGATTTCGGCCATCCACAGTAGGAAACTCCAAAGATGGTGGTTCTCGCTTTGGTTTCTCTTTCAAACCCACACAAAAGAGAGTTCCCTCCCAACAAACAATAAAGACATCTATAGGCAATTACCAGGGGACCGGGTGAGTTTCAGCCAAAGGACAATCATGTAAGCACCCAATTTCGGAACCCTTTTTAACCCATTCAACGGGTCGCAACCTTCGCAGAGCTGATTTTACCTCAAATGGGCATGTCTGTTTGCTTGAGTTGGTACTTCTTTTCAGGTGGTTTCAAAGGGACACCAGAAGGAACACCACTATTTTCAGGGGGTCTCCCCGGAATACAAACAAACAAAAACACAAGAAAAAACAAAAAACAACACACCCGCATGAGCTCCTTCTAAAATTGAAAGGAACACTTTCCGGTTCAAAGGGCGAGCGAGACGGCTCCCATGGCTTAGGCCTATGCTCAAGAAACGTCTGGTGAACCTGTTGACGTGTCAAGCTGCTTGGAACAAGACACGGCTCCCAACAAGAAAACTAATCTTCAACTTGATCTGTCCAACATCGAATCAGACAATGGAGGAACCATTTAAGATGGGGCTCGAGCCCTTCCCAAACAGGTGTTCTCATGTGTTGATAGGTGAAGTGTCATACCATGACCTGCCAAATGTTTATTTGATGAGACCATGTTGGGAGATCTGAGAATCTCAATATATGCAACCGCCGAAACAACATGGGCGGTTTTGCTGAGGCACTCAGCAAACCCCAAACCGGATACTGCACCCTAACAAACCATGTTGGCGGACTATGCTTACATCTTCAGCTCCTGCTTGGATGCTGCATTGGCCCTCTTCAAACAACTTTTCATGTGCCTCCATTCGGCCTTGACGATCTTAGACGAGTGACTCGAACCAAATAAAACAGATCCCGAAACGCTGGCATCGGCTCTCAAAAAAAGAAAACAAAAGGTCTACCCATCGCGCAACATGTAATTTGAAGAAACTACTGGCAGCCCTTGCAATTTCACTAGGCTGGTTGAAAAAACAGACCAATCCGGATCCATAATCCATAGCAGGAAGCCACTACGAAAGGGAGTTCTGTCGTAACCAAACAAAAGTACAGTGTGGATTGCTTAAACAGCCTAGATTGAAGGATCCCGTTGCTTCAAGTTGTTCCCTGGCACAAACCAATCCTGCAAACACACGTGTGCGGATGTTTGTTTGCTCTGCCGGAAACCAGCCGACAAACCAAACTGCTCCTAGCCAGTCCGAAATAGCAAGAGGGAGAAGCACAAATCAGCATTCAAGGGGTGGTCCTCCTCAATCTTCAATCATACGCTCCAGCAACCTGTTTGGTCCTCACACAAGGTTACTTCGAAGTTGCAACCCCATCAAATAGATTGGGTCAATGCTTTAATTTTCGAATGGCCGTTGGGAACAAAGCCAAGCGGACCCTTTGCACTGGACGGGAAACAATAAAACGGACCGGCCACCAAGGAATTAGGTAGACCAGAGCGCGTACCGCGAAGCTCCCCTGAAGGATAGTTTTCTCACTGAAAGGGAAGCCGCCTCTGCTTCATTCGCAAATTAATTCAAAGTCCCTCTCGCTTCCTGAGTTGATTGGCCAAAAAAAGTCCAAACTTTTTGTTTACCACCAAAATGGTCTTCCCAAAAAGTATAAAGTCCATGAACTCAGGAAGTGAGCCCTAGTGAAAAAACCTGGTTTAGTGCAAAACCCTTTGAACATATCGCCGCGCTGTGCCAATAGCTGCTTGTGAACTCACTGAATAGCACTGTCACTTCCATGCCTGTTTGTTTGCTTGGGTCGCAACTCACCAGGGTGACAAAACTAGAGACCCGTCTCAATGTTTAGATTCAAGTTGGCTACCTTTTAACAGAGCTTCATAACATAATAATAACAATACCAATAATGATGAAAGACAATTACTGATAATACCAATACTGATAATACTAGTAATAGTAAAAGTAATAGTAAGAGTAATAACAATAACAAGAATAAGTAGTAATAATAGACATAATAAATACAATATAACAATAACAAATAAATAACAATAATGAACATAGTATTGATAATAGTAATTAAATAATAATAGTACATCTAATAATGAATAATAATAATCATAAGGATAATAAAAATGATAATAATAAGTCATAATCATGAAAATCAATAAACACAAAAACAACAATAAACTACGAATAACAATATTAATAATAATACTAATAAGCATAATAATCATGATGATAATACATCTATATATATATATGTATACTACATATATGCAACGAGTCCTTACGTTTGACACGTGCTCAAAAGCTGAGTAGAACACCCGGTTCCGACAAAACGCTTCAAGGCTTGACCAAGCCTAACCATGGCACAGCTCGAGCTTTTGTCTCTCGACCCACTTCCCTTGGGCTCGCTGCCGGGCTCGCCTGGGATGGTATCCTGACAACAAATTTGGGCAAGTGTCAATATAGGAACTTGGATCCCTAAAACGGAGAGTTTCCGTTTGGAACTAAGCCAACCTTCACAGGGTGTTGAGCCTCGAAACACGAGCCACATCCTTTTCGGGAGCCCTT